>VVHJ01026348.1:0-16137 GCA_015107715.1 Tylochromis polylepis
ACACAATTGTAATGATAGCCTGTAATGTTTGTTTAAAACTCAAAATATTTTAACTTTCCTTTTTTTTTCTTTTTTCTTTTTTTTGCCTTATTTTATTGCTGAAAGGAAAATGTATCAAACATTATGCTTCTTAGAATTGACCGATGGTATTTCAGTGATCGGAAGGCAGACCAGCTAAACAAAACATCTGCTCAGTCTTCACGAAGTAAAGAACACAAGCCTTTTGTCCTGTGCTTTAGCTGACTGAAAGCTTGCATTAAAAACAAGTGCAGATCTGACTGTGTGCTTGCTTTTTTTGTGTGTGTGGGTGTGTCAGACAGTGTTTTCAGGCTCCATCCCCTCAGCTGAGCTTTAAATCAAAAATGAATCCTTTTCAGTGTTTTCGGGTGCTTTCAGGGTGCAAATCTCAAATTGTTTTGTTCACTGCATCGTGTGGAGTTCTGCTTAATACATTTTCCTCTATAAATTGTAATTCTACAGGTGTTACGTACTGGAGAAAATACTCTTCGTATTATCCAATGAAAGGAATTGTAAGCTTGCCGTGGTTGACGGTATCAAACAACTGTGAATGTGGATGTGAATTCAATCCTGCAAATAACAGAACTTCACAGACAGATTTGATATGACACAAGCAGAACAGACCTCATTTGATCACTTTAGCTTACAGAAAAGGACAACAAGCTGAAACAAGCTTGTTGTCATCAGGAGCTTTATAATCTGTGACTGGTGTGTATCTATATTGTAATGTTTTCACTGCACAGAGAGTTGGTGTATGTGTAGCTTTCAGCCCACTTAGTCTCCACAGACACTGAGTACTGGCTCACATTAGCTGTAAGGATATTACACTGATTTGCTACTTTACAGTTATACTTTTAAAAAAGTGCACCATCTGTCAATTTTAAGGTTTTATGTATCAGCACATGGTAAAAATAATCAAAATGTAATTATTTACATACAACCTCAGATGACCTATAAAGTATGACGTTTTACACCATCTAATTTTAATTTGACAAAAATAAAGCGAAAGCAGCGCATCAACGACTAAATGCACGCCAACAGCTCGTAGAACCACGTTTAGGACAATAACTTGCTGTTATCGTTTTTTGCAACTTTATTGCTGTGGAGGTATTTTGACCCACTCATCTTTGCAACATTCCTTCACTCCTTTGAGATTTGAAGCTCCTGATTTTCTTTTTTTTTCTTTGTTTTCTTTTTTTTTTTGCTGTTTCTCTGAGCATTGCACAGTCTTGGGACGAATTTGTCGGGTTATCCACTCCTGGGAATATTAGCAGATACCTTGAATCTTTTCCATTTGTGAATAAACTTTCTTACTGTAGAATGACTTCAGATTGGTTGGAAATGACCTTATAACCCTCTGCAGGTTGATGTCCAGGAACACTTGTTTCACTAAGATGGTTCCTGATGTTTTTCCTCCTTGTCATTGTGATGGTACACACCTGAATGCTGTCAAACCTCTGCTTGTATAGAGGCACTCACATTTAATAAATAATAATAATAATGTATGTATAAATAATGTAATATGTCATGTTCATCTCAGGTTGTATTAATCTGATTACAAAACCTGGTTAAGGACTAGATTTTGCTAAGTTCTGATAAACCTTAGCACTGGAAGAGGGAATACTTACTTTTTACCTTGACTGTTTATTTTTAAGAGTTTAGTCAGACTTCAAATTCTCCAGAGGCCTGCATATTTTCTAAGCAAGCAGATGTTCCCTGAGAGATCAAGTTTCTTATCCACCAGACCTCGATTCAAACTCAGACTTTAAGATTTAGATCCTCCCAACAAGCTGTGTATCTCACAGAAATTGTATTTGTTTTTGTTTATTAAATTCTGTGTGCTAACTTTCAAAGAATGCATTTTGTGGAGAAAAACATTGTTTCATGTTTTGGAAATTGATGGATGTTTCATATGGAAAATCTTCTCTCTACGTCTCTGTGAGTCTCCGACTTCCTTAGCGCTCGATTTCCCTCTCAGACATCTTGAGCTCTGCCAGCAACAGCTGCTCATTAAACCTTCACTCCTTGGGCCCTGACCAATTTACTTTCTTTAAACATAAACATTCATTCATGCCAATTATTAGGGTTGCTCTTATTATGCTACATATTACACCAGATCTGTTTTAGGTGACAATATTATTAGGAATGTGTATGTAATGAGACTTCAACCATTAAACAAAATGTAGAGGCTTAGCTTCAGTTTTTAGCTTGAAAAGGTATCGGGGTTGTGTCCCAGCCATCTGTGAAACATGTCGTTAGAAAGCTTTCCATCTGTCTGCCGGATGTTTTAGCTTTTGGCATCAATACTGATTTGAATCAAGTTAGATGTCAACAAATAAACATACTTTTAATTCAGTCATCATACAAGTACTTAACTTTTCATATGCTCCTGTGATATATTGTCACTATAATTTGGCCTTAAAACAATCGGTGTTTGATTGTGTTTTGCAGAATTGAGTGTTGGCTTTCATCATTAACCCTAAATTGAAAAGACATGTTATTAAAACTCCCTTGTTACTCTTAGACTGGGTAAGTCCGAAAGTCATATTACTAATGTCTAACTCTGTTTTGCTTACCGTGTGATTTAATCCAATGAAATAAAAGAGCTCAAAGAGAAATCATGGCATACAAGCTGATATAAATATTAACTTGATGATAATTAAAAGGAAGTAGCAATCATACAGACCAGATTTCCCACGCAGACTGAGCAGTTAGAACATTGTCCACTGTCCTTGGTGCTGAAACGAGAATGTTGTCTTCCCAAAAGAGGGCGCTGTACATGTGTAGTAGTTAAGTTTTTCTCTTGCGTAAACAACACAGCCCTCTTTATCAGATATCAGTTGTACCTTTACGTGTGTGTGTGCCAGTCAGAGTGTATCGTTAAATCTCTCCGCTGCTCTCCATCCTGATCCATCCTAATTGGATGCCTCAGTTTTGGCAAGAGGTCCAGATTAAACGAGGTCGTGCAGAGGAAGCCATTAAGTGGTCACAGCTCAAGTATATCCTGAAGGGGAAGTGGCAGACACACTTAAACGAGTTCTAATAGGTCCAAGATGAGAGTATCTTCAAGAAGGCTTTAGGAATTAAAAGTTTGAGTGATGTCGAATATATATATATATATAGTAATTTTTTAATTGCAGATATTTATCTCTTTATATGTAAGGACGTTCGGACGAGTTTTCGTCGTCCTCGTTGCTCAAAACCTGCGCGGAGCAAAGCTGTTTGCGATTGTGAGACTAGAAGATGACGTCGGACAAAAGGCCATGAAGTCTGGCTGCGCAGTCAAGCGACTATTAATCACTTGAGCTTTGAAGAGCAGGAGCCGCTGGAAGCTTGAAACTCCCCCACAAGATATTGATTATTAGATGCGTCAAAACGCCACATTCATATTAAAATTCATGTCAGGCCATTCAGCTGGTTTAAAAAGAGAAAGATGTCCAGCCATCCATCCTTCTTATGGCGTAAAGGAATCTCTTCCGCCCTCCCACCACTCACATCAGCCATGACACTGTGACGTGTTTCTGTACAAGGTGCTCATTAAGAGGGACGTTTGGTTTCTCTGACGTAGGTTTCAGTTCTCTAACGGCACCTGCCCCCTTTTATAAGCCTCAGTAAGTCACCCGGGAGACCCCCACCAACAGTTCAATTTGAGTGTTCCTCACTGTGCGGTAGAGGGTCGAGGGTCTTCAGAAAAAGCCTGTTATGAGCCCTGTTACCCTTAAGTGCCCCAGCACATGACTCTAAAGATACTTCAGGTAAGTTTTGCATATTTTTCAAGTTTTCCTCATTTTTTTAGGAGCATTTAGCAAATAGCATTTCACACAGGACGCTTTCTTGTTAGTTTAAACATAATGTCCAAAATGGGTAATGATAATATTTTTTTTCATGCTCTCTGTGCGTAATTTGAATTTTACGCACATGATTCGTTTCAGGAGAGAGACAAAGAAAAGGACAGACCAAAGTGCATAACCACAGGGCTGTTGACCAGTTTTTTATGTTTAAAATGAATTCCGAACAATTCTTTTGGTTATTTGGAAAATCCTTTTGTTTTTGTTTTTGTTTTTTTTCCCAACAAGGCAACATGCATCTATCGCTGCATCACGTTATTTTGATAAACAGGACCAAGAAAACTTGGTATTTATTTTCAATATATTTTCATCTTACACGATAACGTGGAGATGATTTTACCCCAAAATAGCCCAAATCATATTTTTATAAAGAGCCTTTTGGGGTTAATCTTTACCTCAAATGCTCTTTTTGTAAAGATCGAAAAGCGCATGAAATCTTCTGTATCGGCAACAGGAAATAAAAGTAATTTACCATTTTAAAAGTTAAAGTAGCTTTGTTCATTACATCAAATCCAGCAGCAAACAAGAAAGATTTTTATTTTCTGTACATTTATTTCAAACCAGCCTAACAATTCAACATGTTGCTTCTGTCACTTACTTGTCTATTTGTCCAAAAGTCGGAAGTAAAAGCCAAATAATTACATTTTTTTTACTTTGACTTGATTTTTTGCGTGCACGCAGGTCTTGATGCCTTCCCGTTCCTAGGGGAAGACAGCAGCGACGATGACCATCCATGTAGAGGGGCTTGTGGCTATCGCGGTCTTCTATCTGCTGATCCTGTTCGTCGGCATCTGGGCGGCATGGAAGAACAAGCACTCCGGAGAAGCGGAGGGCACCGACCGCAGCGAAACCATCATGGTCGGAGGGAGAGATATTGGATTATTTGTGGGTGGATTCACCATGACAGGTGAGGTTTTAACTATAACTAAGTGACAAAAAGGAGACTGATGTTTTTAAGACACTTTTTTCTTTTAATGAGTGAAATGAGCTTAAATTAATATTTTCTGATTGTTTTAATTAGTTCTGTAAATGTATTTCAATTTGGCCACTGTTTGTTTTGAGATTTTTGGTAGTTATAATTAATATTGAAAGCTTTAATCTGATGCGTGTGTGTGCAAAATTTCCAGCGACCTGGGTTGGAGGAGGGTACATCAATGGCACTGCTGAGTATGTGTATCTTCCAGATTATGGCTTGGCTTGGGCTCAAGCCCCCTTTGGATACGCACTCAGTCTAGTTCTGGGTGAGTGGTGCTATATGTTCTTTGTGTTTAAAACAATGCAAAACGCAGATTTTATATTGCTTCTAAGATATTATATTTCTTGAGAGAGGATTTGGGGTCATTTTGACACAGATCTGATATATTTCTACCCATTTACATTGAAACAAAGCCAGCACATTAATGCCCTTACTTACTGGGTGCTAATCAGACCTCTACAAGTATTATTCTGCTAATTAGTCTGAGGGGGACTGTTTAGGTTTTGGTTTTGGTGTGGGTGTGTGTGGTGGTGGTGGTGGTGGTGGGGGTTCTGCCAGGGGCTATGGACATAATGTGTAATGTGTGCACCCTTTGTACCAGGTGGTCTCTTTTTTGCTAAACCCATGCGCTCACGAGGTTACGTCACTATGTTGGACCCGTTCCAGCAGCTGTACGGGAAACGAATGGGAGGCCTTCTCTTCATACCGGCTCTCATGGGCGAGATTTTCTGGTCTGCCGCCATCTTATCGGCCCTTGGTAAATTTTACTGTTGTAATCAGTACAACATAAGAGATCGGTGTGGTCAGCGAACTCAAGCTTCATCATTTGACTTCATGATGCTGCAGTGCTCATAACATCCTTTCAATCTGTTTATCTCTTCATGATCTTAGGTGCCACTCTGAGTGTCATCGTGGACATCAACATTAAGATGTCCGTGGTCATCTCTGCGCTTATTGCAATCTTTTACACCCTGGTTGGAGGACTTTACTCTGTAGCCTACACAGATGTTGTGCAGCTGTTTTGTATCTTTGTTGGCCTGGTAGGTTCACGCCGATCTGAAAATTAAATCACCATCATTAATAAAAGGTGGTGTAACAAAAAAACCATGCAAATAAAAAGAATCTATACCTTTATATATACTGTGTCACATCTACATTTTTTTTAAGAACGCTCTTTTATTTGGACTTTCCTGTATGCAGCATCTCTCTTCTCATCTTCTTGCTTTTCTTTTTTCCATCGATACTTGTTTATTCTTGTCTGCAGTGGATCAGTGTCCCTTTTGCTTTGATCAACCCTGCGGTGTCAGACATCACTGTTACTGCCGTGAAGCACTTGTACCAGTCACCCTGGATAGGCAGCGTCCAGAAGGGGGACACTTGGGTCTGGATCGACAACTTCTGCCTCCTGGTACTGTAACCACGAGCTGTTGATCTCATGCTTTATCGCACTGCTTTGTTACCCTGGAAAAATACTGACACTAATTAGATGGGTAAACTAAATTGTGAGACGATTTCTTGATCAAATATTCCAAAATGAGTGAAATGAACTGAAAATAGTGAATGCTGCCAATCAGAGGCTTTTAAATCTCTGAACTATAGTAACCACTGATTTACATTTGTATTATTTTCTTCTTTTACTTTGGAGACAAATTCTGCCAGCTGATTACTCTGATAAATAATCTAAAAGTGAACTGGTCATAGTAATAACTGCTTGTTGCAGCGATAAAATGTATTAGACTCTCAAAATGAATCATCCGCTTACCCGCAGCTGCTGTGAAGCTGTAATAGTTGACTGTAATGTGGATTTACTTTATAGCACAGTTTGTTTCTTTAATGTTTTTATGCAAACACAACTTAAATGCAAAGTATTAAAAGTATGTTTCTCCTTCAATCATGACATCTTGTGCTTTTAATAAGTTTCTTATTTTTTCTCCCCCAGTTAAAAAAAAACTTGTTGATTAGAGGTTTTTGTTTGTTGTACAGATTTGTGATTTGGGGTTATAATAATAAGATTTTCTCGACTGTGGATTTTAGAATGCTATTCACTTGATTTGAACTGTGCTGCAGATGTTAGGAGGAATACCCTGGCAAGTGTATTTCCAGAGAGTCCTTTCAGCCTCTTCGGCTACGTACGCCCAGGTCCTCTCCTTTCTGGCTGCTTTCGGGTGCCTCGTCATGGCTGTGCCCTCCGTTCTCATCGGGGCCATCGGGGCCTCCACAGGTTAGAGACACTAATGTATGGTGTATTTATATATGTTTGTATGATGAGAGTCAGCATCTTTGTCTTGTGTCATCATGGTGAAGTGGAAGTGCTGTTCTGAATTCTTTGGCAGGTGTTGATACGTCTGTCTGTGGGTTTTGTTATCACAGTAGTGTCACATCTATACAAGAACCTTCAGATGAAAAACTACATTCAACAATGAGTGTAGTTCAGCTAAAGAGTGCCATGGGTTTGCCTCCCAGTACTTAGCCATAGGTGCCAAGTACCTGATGCTGCTATCGTATATTTTTTTCATGTCTTTTATGAAGTATTTCTATGTTGTGTATAAAGCTAGAACAGGGTGTGAGCCCATCTTTGTTTGTGTGTGCATGTTTGTTTGGGACTGCTCTGGATGGATCTATGTTGCCCTTAGATCTGAGAGAAGCTGGTAAATAGCAGCTGGTTCACCTCATCCATAATGAAATGGCAATCAGTTTAATACCCACGCTGGTTGTGTAAATATTACATTAGAGGGAGGCAAGGGACCAAATTAGTGGTTTGATCTCCAGATTTTTTCTGGCTTCAGATTCCTCAGTGAACAAGTGGCGTTGCTCTGTTTTGTCCTGTACTAAAATATCTATTACTTATATCTATTATTTGCAGGAGCGAATAATGTAAAAGAACAAATGTGATTCTCCAGTGCAAACATATTTAATTTTTAACATATGTTGTGTATGGCTTAGATGTTTCACTGTTCATTTGACTGAATTTTATTGGTGCAGAATTATGAATTTCTCAGCATGAATGTGCTCATGTGAATTTATAGATATTAGTGGATGTATTTTGTACTTGTGTTCATCATGGATGTCTTTTAAAATGTTTATTTTGCCCTCCTCAGACTGGAATCAGACATCGTATGGTGCCATTCCCCCTAAAAACAAAACTGAAGCAGACATGATTTTACCCATTGTGCTCCAACACCTTTGCCCCCCATTCGTCTCCTTTTTCGGCTTGGGAGCAGTTTCTGCAGCCGTCATGTCATCTGCAGACTCCTCCATCCTTTCAGCAAGCTCCATGTTTGCAAGGAACATCTACCAGCTCGCCTTCAGACAGTCAGTAAGTGCATGTCTGGTTCTTGGACACATGTCCTTGCACACCAACAGTTTTCTCTTTAAGTTTACATAAAATCTATCTTGACATGTATTTTTCGCTCCTGTCTTTCTGCTTAGGCATCTGACCGTGAAATTGTGTGGGTGATGCGTATCACTATCTTTGTATTTGGCGGTCTTGCCACTTTGATGGCACTGGTAACCGGCACGGTTTATGGCCTCTGGTACCTGAGCTCAGATCTGGTTTACGTCATCATCTTCCCCCAGCTGCTCAGCGTGCTCTTTGTCAAAGGAACCAACACTTATGGCTCAGTAGCCGCATATGTGTTCGGTCTGGTGCTGCGTATAGGCGGCGGTGAGCCCTACCTGCAGCTCCCTCCCTTCATTTACTACCCCGGCTGGATAACTGAGCAGCGGAAGCACCATATAACCGGAGAATTGGAAGAAATTGTGGTCCAAAAGTTCCCCTTCAAGACCGTATCGATGCTGGCCTCCTTTCTGGGTAATGTTGTCTTCTCATACCTGGCAAAGTACCTGTTTGAGAGTGGTAAGATTTCCCACAAATATGACTTTCTTGACGCTGTGGTGTCCAAGCACAGTGGAGAGATCATGGATAAAACTACGCTTGTGACTCGCGGCAATGCCATCGGGCTGTCGGAGATGGCGCCCATGAAACCGCGGCTGAGTGTGACCTTGGCGGCCGCCTTTACACGCCGTGACACGTTGCCAACAGAAACAGTAGAGGAGGAGGAGGAGGAGTCCAGCCCTGACTCTTCCCACCATGAGGAGGAATGACGCAGTTAAATTAAGAAAATTAAATAAATAAAGAGTGAGTAATTGACTGAACTTGCATAGTCAAAAGACAGCAAGGAAACATCCTCCTAAAGGACTACAAAGTAAAGCACCCCGCCTGATTGGATAACAGCTACGTGCCAGGATATATAGTGTAGCAGCTTGCTGATTGTCCAGACATGAAGCGGTCTTTCTGTGAAGTAAAGCAAACATGCATACATACATACATACACTCAGAGTATTTATCAACAGCCGTTTCTACTATATATTCATTCTTTTTTTTAACTGGTTTGGAGAAAACTGTGTTCAGAGACTTTTAATTGATTATTAATTTTCCATCTATAATGAGAAAGGAGCTCACGAGTTAAGATGAAAGATGCTGCTGTTTACACAGAGCAAAAGAGGGTGAAATATTCAATCAGAAGTACGACAGACTGACAGCACAACCATTGTTTAGACTCAATGTACAAATCAGAAGAAAGCAATAACACACACACACACACACACACACCTTAACAGCTGTATGGAAATTATTACAGAGCTCCGCCTGTGAGAGTATAACTAAAACAGATCAACAAAAGCAAATGATGAATATGTTTTTCTCTTTTATTAAACTGGGTTTTCATGTATAAATTACTTCTCACACAAATTCACATAAAGACAGAAAGTCACGTCTCTCATGTTCGTTATTGATTAATGAAGCTGTACTCATAATTACTGTGAATCAAGAAAGACACGAATCATGTGCCACACCGTGTAGAAAATATACAAGCAGTAGTGATGGTAGCCGACTTGAAGCATTAGCTAATATTCTCTTTAATGTCAGGTGTAGACACTGTTTTAAAGCGTGTAAACTAGTGTTTAAAATGATCTTGTAATCAGCTGCCTTAATGAAGCTCGGTAAAACAGATGCTCTCGTTTCAACAGCTCTGATGCCGGTCAGACTGCAGTGAACTAAGACTTGAATATGAATGTAACCTCTACCAAAAAAAGAGAAAAAAAAAATCAGATTATATCCGATAGTGTACTTCTAGCTTTTGTTTATGATTTGCAAAGTGTTGCAGAACAATGTGGCGGCAGGTTCAGACGTATGGATCTGTTGTTTGTTTGTTGTCAGCAGCAGTGTACAGATTATTTTCTCTGTGATGTATATCCTTATGTATATATAAGAGTGGCCAAAAAACAAGGATGACAAATAATGCTGGTCTTAAAATTATTCATATACGATAGGACGGATGTTTATTTATTTTTGATGTCATAAAAAAATTGAAACAATAAAAAAGCTAATTATAAAAATATATAAAAATTACTTTTGTAAAAAGAGAAAACTGTCACTTCAATTCTTTCTTGTCTGTTTTTTTTTAAATGATCTTTAATACTGAAAAATGGAAGTTTTCATATTTCCATTAAGCACGTCCATTTCTTTATTTCTTTATATATTTATTTTAGCTGCTTTTTCTGTTTTACTCAGTTATGAATGAAAGACACAGAGCACCTTGAGCTTTCAGGGATGAGGTCTTGTTGTGGGGGTTTATGGAAGTGGTTTCCGACCTTAATGGCATGTGATTGCTGTGACTGATATTGTAGGGGTTCAAGCAAAAGGGTTATTTTTCACTGTCACTGAAATAAAAAAATAACCTATAATTCACAAAAAGAAAGAACAAAGACTAGAAAAAGCCTCAGATATATATTTTTTCTGTTATTTTAGAATATTACAGCCAATTTTAATCATTTCCTTATATTCTGGAGGGATGTTGAGCTAACTACTTGCGACCTCCTGCTGACAGTTATTTTGATATGTAGACTTTTTTTCATGCAGGGACAGGCTGAACATGAATTTTCTTTTCGAGGCTTGTTCTTGTTTGTTTGGCCCTTCAGCTAGCTGGATGGCAGACTGAGGAAAGAGAACACGTCTAAAAACATGACTGAAATTACAATCGCTTGGCTTGCATCTTTGTTCCCCTCCTTGTCCACAGTGAAAGACGGCATCTTAAAATAGCTCTCCTCTCTGGTTATTTACATTACTTTAAGTGCTGGACCCTCTCTCATCTAGACTCAGGGAGGAGCCACCCGAGGATTGGCAGACTTGCTCGTGATCAGGCGGGGCAGATAAGACTTGGGTCTTATGGCCCGATGCCATAAAATTCACCAGCTCCGAAATTGCGCAATAATGACGCAGGTGCCCCACCCATCCGCCGCACCGCCTCCCTACATCATCGGTGCCCTTTTTCAACGTCCTTGAGGACTAGGAGCAATCCCATAAAAACAACAGAGGGTGGAGAAAGAGACCGAGTTCCATCTCCATTCATAGAAAGTACCTCAGAGAGCACTCATGATAATTAACAATTATGGGGGGGGATGTCGCTTGTCCAAAAGTCAATCCATTTATCCAGGCCTTTACGGGAGGAGGAGATTGTTGGGGGAGGGTTTTCTGCAGAGAACTATCATCTAGAGAGAATTTGGACACAAACCAAAACAGATTTGTTCATTCATAAGCACTTGATATATTTGGAGTGTCCCGAGATGTCATTGATAGTTTGGTTTTTGTTTCCATCATGAATTTCTAATGGTTTTTTTCTTTTAATTGATTCTTGTCATCTATTCTTCTACAAAGGGATGTTGTTGAAATATGTACTTAGACCTCAAAAGGAGACCAGCAGACAAAGAATTCCCTTAATGGGATCAATAACCTTTTTTTTTTTTTTTTAGGTGGAAGTAAAAATGTATTTTCTTTTTTTTTAATCTGAGCTTTTCAAATCTCACTCTAGCCTAGTGATGTGACTTGTTATTAAATTTCTCCCAAGTAGCACTTACTGTATTGAGAGCCCAACATTCTTCATGTCGGCCTTACCAACAGCAGCCCTTTTCTTTTTCTTCGTTTTTTCAGGTGGAAATTTCTTTCTTTTAAAAAAGTCTTAAGACATTTTTCCTTCACTGCACTTTATCTGCTTCAGCTGTCTTCTCTGATTTCTTTCTGAGCTCATTTTCCCAGACCAACCTGAAGAGATAAGCAGGAATTCTTGGAATCAACGTCCCGCTTTCCCTGAATGTGGACACAAGGAGATGAGATTAGAGACAGTACATTCAGATAAACATCTAACACGCTGCAGTCGGGCATAACTTTAAAGAGCAGACTCGAGGTAAGGTAATTGTTCAGGTATCAAACTGCTTGCTGGAAAATGTCATTTGTGGTGAGGATTGGTTATTATTTATTTTTTAAAAGCTCTGAAAGAAACTGAACTTCTAGCAACCAACAACAATACTGTGACACCAAAACAGCTCACAGCAAATAGCACCAACACATATAAATCCACGGCGTCACAAGGATAAAGTACAGCTGAAAATTAAACATTGCAAAATTTTAAACAAACACCACCTGGCAGAGCATTTTAACAGTAACGTAGCAAATAATCGAGCCACAGGAATTTTCACTTTAAGACTTTTATATTTTAAAAACTATGTTATGGCAAAGAAGGAGGTGAATTGCATTTTAGGATACCCACTTTTGAAGACTAATTCAAATAACCCTGAGGTGATTAAATCACATTTTAAACTATTTTTACAAGTTAATAAAAACTGAATACAAGCTAGCCTCCTCATCTGGAGCCGTGACATTATGAAGGCAATCTCAAAAGCCCTTTGCTCATTTATTAAGACTCTAATAAGGATAAATTTTATTTTAATAAAGCTCCAAACACCAATCACTTAGCCCTGTCTCAGTGCTGAAACACAGACTAGAAAGCAGCTTAAATGCTTGATACCGCTAAGAAATGTGTGTTGTTGTTTTTTATTATCTGTTATTAAAAATTTTTTTATTTTTTTTGTTTTTCCCTGTGCATCAGCATGCTCAGTGATGGTCAAATACACCAATATACAAAGTGAAGTAATAATATAAAAAGCACGCTGTGGAGGAAACCTTTGATAACTTTTAAGAGAAATCTGGACATGCATTCTGTTTCTCCTCTGCACATAATGTGACACAAGAAAGCTCATATCTCATCTAAGGCTCATGCACCATTATCATGTCTGCTATTTATGTCGTTCTTAAGTAATGTCCCCTAATTTAATTACAAAGGAGCTAATTGAAACATGGGAGGAGGGGATAAGACAAACAAGTGATGTCCATTTGAGGACAAATGTGGTGCTGTGTGTGTGATGTAGTAATGCAAATGGAAATAAAGAAATAATGCTGTTCCTGCTTGTAGGCACAAACATGACACTTTTTTTTAATGCATGAACAGACGTGTACACACATGCACACCGTACAATAATGCCACGTCTAATTGTTTCCCATATATCTCTCCATCTCCTCCATTAGTCTCTCCAAGCAGCTAAGGAACATCTGTAGCAAAATGAATGCAACAGCTGCTCTAATCGAATCAGCCAGGAGAACTTAATTATACAAGCAGCTTTGTTCCATTCGCGCTGGCTGCAGGTAGACTGTCTGGAGCTCACCGCAGGAATGAGACAACTGCTCTGCAATCAGCAAACCTACTAATTCTTAATGAGTCAGAGTCATGAATCAGCTTCAGCAATATGGAATTATAGCTGTGACTGACAGACTTGCTCAAATCCAGATTTTACAAGTGGGGGAGAGCCATCAGCTCCACTCGATCAATAAGAATCAAATTGTTCCGATGCACCATGGTCAGTGTGTAGAGACCAAAAAAAAAAACCAAAAAGAAAAAAAATCAAGTGCAACATGATGGTTATTTTTACATTTTTGCTTGTTTTGGTTGAATATACTGCTAAGTTTACACATGGTTTGACTACATTTGACAACATTTTGCTGGTGAGTCACCCACAACTGGCTGAAATACTCAATTTTTCTTCTCTTAATCAAAGACGTCTTTGTCGATCCAGGTGAACAGGTGCCTTCACAATGAACATTTGTGTCAAATTCTTGGCAGTACTTTCAAATTTGCAGTCATATTTTAATTGTTAAAATGTATTGATGACCATGGTATTCATTAACCCAATCACACACATTTAGTTTTTTATGATTTTTTTTTTTTTTTTTATCTCTATACACAATTGCCTTGTCACTGTTCAGTATCTTCCCCAGGGACACATCAATATGCAGACTGGAGAAGTTGGGGATTGACAGCCACCCCCATATGAAGCATACAATGTATGTTGTGATATTTTAATGTTGTGTCCTGAGAAAAAATGTGGGTATGACCTTTTGCTTTGAGAAAGTCCGTTGTGAAAACTGAGCAAAAAGCTGTACAGTGCTGATGCATCTGTAGTATGTTTATTTCTCTATGTGTCTTCTTGTTCTTGTGAGGGCTGCTCTGCTTCACAACACATTCGCCTTCAGCCCATCTCTTTTCTAAAGACAGGAAGGAAGGGGTGTGCTGGCCGGACCATCATTTTTCCATCCCATAGAAACTCAGTGGTGAGAATAATGTAGTGGCCATACACTCCACACACACACATTAAATAAACACATTAGCCCCAAGGGACGCGGGCACTCTTTGAATGAAGACGCAGAGGGTGGAAAGGACTGATGTGAAGCTTTCATGTACACACTTGTACACACAAGGGCCTGAATGGGGATGGGGGGTGGGTGACCCAGGAGGAAAGACGCCACATTTTAGATAAAAATTTAGTTCAACTGTCATGTCATTTTAAACTACAGCTATGATTTAGCTGCATTTTAAGTAGCTGACAAAGATTAACTGTTGTTTATTTGATAATTATTGGCATTGTATTCGATTAAATTCAATACAAAACAGTAGCACTGTGGACCAGAAATGGTGCAGCATAGGAGACAAAACAAAGGACAAAGAAAGGAGGAAAAGGGTCATCCTACCTCTGAGCTCATCGTGACGTATATCTGCCTGCAGCCCCGCCTTGGCCTACGTGTGCTTTATGTGTGCATATTTGACTGTCTTTAGTATCACAATCTATGCTCGAGCTGAATCTCAGCCAGAAGATCCATTAGAGCTGATTGAGGAGCATCAGGGTGCAGAAGTAACCCTGAGAGAAGGTGAGAAGGAGAATAGACACAACCAACACAAGCACGAGGACAACTGGAGCCACACGCAACTCTGTACAAGTAAAGACACACATACATGTACAGTAGTGCAAAGAATATTATGTAAACGCACGCGCCAATAGTGAAAAGAATACCAATAAAGTGTATCAATATGAGTCAATGAAGTATGCGTCTGCAGTTCAGCATCAACAAATGAATTTAACAGGAGTTCATGTGACTAGTTCACATGACATAGAAATCAGCTTTAAAACAAAGTCCAGTTATGAGTTTCTTCCAATATTAACTAGGTGACAATAAATGTCCTAGAACCAAAATTATTTTGCTGGTGACAAACTAACAATTTAAAAACTGAGCATGCACATTCAAGGTCAAAAGACACACCCACAGATCCACCAATTAAACTGTAAACAAGACATGATCAGCGTTACTTGTTTACTGTTTCAAAAGTAAATAACATCCCCGTAACAACGTGTCAGTGACACAGACGTTTTTGAAGCTGTTGTTAAAGTTGTTTACACCAACGTTTAAATCCAATAAGCAGGAATGAGGAACAAAAATGGTCACTATTACTAGCACCGTGACTCACAGTAGTAATTGCTTCATTCAGTCTGCCACATCAGAGCACTGTGATCAGTAATCTTACCACACATTTACAGATGATTAAATGCACAACTTCTGTTAGAATTAAGTTACCTGAAGTGTTTTAATGCTGTGCCTTATATTAATTTTATATTCATCAAAATGTCATATAATCACATAGTGTAGTATTAAGTGGACACGGCCCTGAATAATAAAGGCAGTAGAATGTGTGTCCTTCAGTGGCAGAATGCTGTAGACTCTCCCCCACACATCTGCCTGCAGAATAGTAGATAACAGGGAACCAGCTCTGTGTGAAAAACTACTGAGTATTGATCAAAAAGGGAAAGCTCTCTAGCACGAGTGCATATAATCTTCAAAAGTATTTTTATGATGTTTCATATAATCTTCTCAATATTTTTATGATGTTTTATATAAACACACGATCTCCAATCATTTTAATTAAGCTTAATGTAATCACACAAGTGTTGATCAGAGATCAGAATGTTCTGAGAGTGTTTCACTATGTTTCATATAATCACGAGGGTTTAGTGATTAGAATGTTTCGACACTTTTATGCTGAGCATAGCAAATAGTTGTTGTTTTTCAACAGGATA
>VVHJ01026356.1:0-10329 GCA_015107715.1 Tylochromis polylepis
GTTTCTCTGGTGGTTGTGTATTTATTTATTTTTTGCCTGCCTAATGTTTCTGCCACTTTCTCACCATTCAACAACAAGTACTTCTGAAGGAAATTCAGCTTGTTCAGCTTTTTTCTGCTGGCCATTTTGCTTTTCCAATATTTCTGCTAAGTTATTACATTGTCGCTAAATTGTTATGCTTCTGCAGAGTTATTACAATTTCAACAACTTCTCAAATATTGAATTCAACTTCTTCAGCTATTTTCAGCAGACAGTTTCAGCCGTACAGCATTCACAAAGCATTTTCGCAGGAAATGCAAATTTTTCTAGTTATGAATTTCTTCCAGTTCCACAAATGTCCGACCTTGTACATTTCTTCTTGAATAAGTATGGAGAAATGCAAAGCATAAACAACTCCATACCCAAATCCTTAAATCAAATCTGATGAATGTAGCTATAAATATGATCCCGATATGCTTGCATGTTCTTTTATGATAATAATATAATAAGCTTCAGTGATGAAATGAAAGGATAGATGAACAGGAAGCGAGTGCGGTTTGATGCTCTGTATGTGGACACAAGTGGTCAGGCAGTCCTGTTCAGCCCTCGCCCTCATCACTCAGCAGGAGGATCCAGTAAACCAAAGGACGAGGACTTGGGGGTGCGATGGGGGGGGCTAAGTACTCCTCTCCGCCTCAGAGAGAAGGCCCTTGTTCCTGGGCGGCCGATGAGAGCTGGCCTGCTGACAGAGGGCCTGCCGCTGGAGGAAGATGCTATTGTGCGTGGGAGCTCCGCACCACAGAGGAATCACTTCCGCTGACTGATGTTTCATTCAGAGCTCCTTGCACTGCTTGACACTGCTCCCTTTATACACCATATATCAGATACTGTAGCACAGCCTGTGCTGTTTTATACCTGTGTTGCAGAACTAACTCTCCATTTTTTTCCCTTTATGGGAGTATGAGCATGTGCACAGTTTGTTTTCAATTCTGCCCTCAGTGAAGCTTTTTTTGTATATATCTATCACCAAGAGTGGGTATTATTGGTCCACACTGAGGCTGCACTCTCAGAGTATTTATATTAAAACAGTTAATGGTAAATGGACTGATTCTTATATAGTGCTTTTCTACTCTCCTGGAGTACTCAAAGCACTCTATACAGCATGCCACATTCACACAAGCACTATCTTCTATACTTTTTAAGTGCTCCAACTATCATTCACACTCCAATGGATGCATTGGAGAGCAACTTGGGGTTAGTATCTTGCCCAAGGATATTTGGCATGCAGACTAGGGGGAGCCAGGGATCGAACCACTAACCTTCCGATCAGTGGATGACCTGCTCTACCACCTGAGCCACAGCCAGCCCAATTGCAGCCAAATATTGAAAGACAATATGTGTTAGTAGGTAGCAACCAAGGAAGGAGGCAATGCAGTGTATTTTATTTCTCACGCAATATCCACAGAAACAGCATATCTATGGTATGGAGTTATTTCAGTGACGATAAAAATCTGATAGCACCAATTCTTTCCAAACCTTTCTTATCTTTAGCCTTTTACAAAGCAGTGCTTATAACCAGGAGAAGATAGCAGAGTGTGGATTTGTGGATTGCATTGCTTGGACCACATAAACAGCCATGAATATTACCAAAGCACTTGCAGATCTCACGATAACATAATCTTTTCTCAGCTAACGTTTTAGCAAATCATTGTGATTCAGGTGGAGAAGTCAGCGACTTTATGGTCATCCAATTAACTTGCTAAATGTTAAAGGAGCAAGGCTGGACCAAACGAGACCCATTATATTGAATGATTATATACTGTAGGTGGCAGTAATGCACCTAAATGGTGCTTAATCTGTCGTTAAACATGAGCGAGGTACTGTAGGAGTAACAGAGCAGCTGAGAGGGTGGTATTTTCCACTGCCTTGTGGAGGACCAAACATGAAGACTTGGTCATTTGTCTTATTGTATGAATATGTAGGATGTTACTCGAGGATCTGTCAGCGTAAAGTTATTGCAGCACTTATTTATATCTTCTTTTTTTTTTTTTAATCGTAAAAGCATGTCAAATATCTGGACGTGTCTGTTTGTTAAGGTTAGCTGCCCCCTTTTCTAAAAACATAGACCACAGCTGTCAAAGCCAACTCGGCTCAGGCTTCTTTAATTTACAGTACTTTTCTTTCAAAGTTATTCATCAAAAATGCATGTTTCAATGGGCGTGAAAAATGAGTTCTTGACTGGTACTGCGCAATCAATTTTGCTTGTAGTTGATAAATAAATTTGAGCTGTCTGTTGTAGGGATGTCAGAGACATCTGCAGGGGGTGAAAAAGAGGTCTCTTATCTCAATGTGGGCAGCTAACCAACCCCCTCAAAGAGTCCAGAGGCTTGATTTATTTGTATATGCACAAAAACCCATGCTTTTTCCCATTTGTAAGGTGGTAATTTATAAAAGTAGACTGCGTAGTTTGAATCTACCTACCTGCGACAATATGTGTGTGTTTTTTTAGTTGGGAATGATACAAGTGAATTTAACATAAACCTCAATTTTATCTTACTGTATCATGATATTTTCTGCTCGCATACTTACTAGTACTAGTTGTCCATTCAGGAACTGCAATAAATACGCTAATATATAGATTCTTCATACATTCTGTTTATCTCAAAGTCATTTTCAGCTCTCTTAACTCCAAAGCAGCATTTTTCCGTTGCATTAATGATATCCTTCTGTGGCTCCTACACAGCATATGTGAACACACACTCATGGGCAAACCTGTGGGGGCAGGCAGGGGATCATCAGCACCATGTCGTCACTTGAATCTGGAGCATTTTATTTAAACAATTATCTGTTGAGTTTGCTCTAACCTGTAAACATAATGCTCCGTGTTCCATCTGTGCCTCCTCCTGGATCACTGACAACGCTGTGTGGCCCAGCGTAGAGGCTGTGCTCACCCCTTCTTCTTGTTGTCCTCACACGTTCTTAAAATGAAAGCTTTCTTACCTCTCGTTTGAATTTGTGCCATTTTCTCCCCCTTTGTTCTGAATTTCCATTTGATAGCCTCCATTTTTCTTTAACCATTTTTTTCTGCTCTTGATTCCAAAACTGAGACCACCAAGTGAAACACATTTATTTTTCCCCACTTGTTTGTTTGTTTATTTATTTATTTATTTTATAGGAACCGCAGCATTTGTAGTTTGCAAAGCCTGTCTGCAGTTAGGTTTTAAAAACAAATACGGAATGTCTCTGCTGTTGTTTTCATTGCCATGTCTACTGAACGTCTGGCATATACGGCATGTTTTTGTAATGCAAACAAATGAAATAAAAAGAATTGTTTTATCCATTCATGGCTAAAGATAAGTGTAGTAATCAAGCTCGTGCCATGTGCATGCACGTTAACCATGACTGAAATTTAGAAAGAGGGCCGTGCCAACACATGCTTGTAAATCTGACTAAAAGATTTCCACATTTGTGGCTGCACAAGGATTTAGTCATGTATCTGCAGTGGATTTATTCATCTGGCCTCCATGATTCTGAGAAAAAAAAAATTATAATCTGCAGGAAAAAACAAAAGGAAGAACATGAAAGTGTACCACTGACAGATAATCTTGAGACATTAGAACAGATGGAGACAGGGAGGGTGGTGAATCCGAAGATCAAAGCCCAGCGCGGAGCCGCATCCTATAACTGCTCTTTTAAAAATGAATGGCCATTAAAAAAACGGGACCCTAAACACACATTACTGGAGTTTTTTGTGAGTAGGGTAGAAAATGCTTGCTGTCACCAGGGGATAGCAGATGTTACTTGGCATATAAACACCAAAGGCCATAAGGCAAAACAGAAGGCACTGCAATCCAGCTGTGAAATCTAGCAGTACTCACTGCCACTTCCTTCTGCTGGAGCAATGACTCCCCAAGAAATGATGGTTGGTAGTGCACAATGTTGTAATGTTTATGTATTGGAGGGTAATGACAGATGGATACACAGACAACATTTCTTGATAGAGGTTTGTCTTTTAGTAGCTTCAAAATTCATCGTGTGAATTCAAATACTTTCAAGGAGGACAAGGAGGGCATTACAAACGGCTGTGATTCTGGCAAACCATAATATGACGCTGGCTGTCACATTATCTGGTGCCATTCATGAAGGAGCATTTCAGAGATTCTACTGCAAAGTAGGACACAGTAGTACAAAAGACCTACTGTTTTCTATGGCTCACAGTTTTGGAGACATACTGGTAATGCTGATGATAATCCGTATACACTCATTACAGATGGCTGAAATGACTCGTACATGTCTCTTTTGCACTCTAGTTGTATTTCTCCAAGTATGTGAGTCGACATTCTTACTGTGTAAAACAGTACATCTTAACAAAAGTCAGTTAATAACAATTAATCCTCAAAAAAGGTTGTAGTGACTCCCCAGACAGCAATAGCCAAACGTTGCTGAATTTGCTTCTGTTCAGTATTAATTTGATCTCTTTATAAGCTTATTGGTGCGCCCCTCCACAACAGAACTAGTTTTTCGTGTTGCCCCTTGGGAAAAATAATTGCCTACCCCTTATGTTTTCAGTTCATGAAAGTTTGCATGAGAATCTGCTTGAACTGAAAACCCAGTTTGTTTAACACATAAAATGTGCCTACTCACTGTTATAGCTAAATTAAAAAGGTATCTTTTTCAGGCTGATGCTGTATTAAACAATTGGACTACTGTTACATGTCATCTGTACGTTATGTTAATATTAGCATTATTGTTCTACAGAAATGCATGCAATATATTTTTGCTTTTGATTCATAAGGAGGTCTTCATCTAACAGTTAAAGTGATTTTTTTTCAGTGTTGCAATAGATAGATAGAAAAACTCCTCGCTCAGTATCTAAAATATGAATATGAAAAGTGAGGTCATAGTACCCAAATAAAATATTTTGTGGTAAACTGTCATGATCCATGGTCTGTTCCCAGGGTTTTGACTGTTTTTGTTTATTGTTAGGAGCTCTCTGTTTGGTTGTTTTATGGTTTCTTTGTTCCTAGTTTTGTTTATTGTTTAGGTTTTGGTTTTCATTTTCTCAGGTTCCTGAGCCTTTGTCCTCGTTGTGTTTTAGTTCTAATTACTGTTTGTGTTTATAGGTTATTGATCTTTCCCTCTGTCTCATCCTGCTGTTATGTTCTCTCATTTTTCTATGTGTCCTTCTTTTAGTTATGGTTTTTAATCTACAGTTTTCCATTTAGCCTTAGTTGATATCCACCTTAATAAAAGGCTTGTTTCTTTGCTTGTTTGTTATCTTGTGCATGTCACGGGTATCTACAGTATATTGTCCTTCAGTCCACGACACAAACTTAATTTTTGCTCCAGTAGAAACTGGAGTTCTCACTTTTTTTTCTTTTTTTACAGGCTGTGATCAGGTGACCTATACTGCTGTTGCTGCTCTAAGGTTTACTGCTCTTTGTGGGTTTACACAGCTGAATTCAGCAAGATGTAAGCAGATGTCTCAGGAGTGGTCCTGCCCTAGTTTTGCAGCATGTTTCACAATATATAAAAATCATAATGTCTCATGTACAGACCCCAATATCTGATTTAAAAAACATGAGGACTTAGATGCAAGCCTGATATTTCCAATTTATCAAACAGCACTAAGGAGTCCTTACCTTTTAAATATAACATCTTTTCCTCATCTCCTCTCCTGTTGTTCTTATCTTTCGCCATCTCTGAGTGAAGTTAGCACTCATTCTTTCCATTGAAATACTGTAGCTGGACCTTGAGCTAGCAAAACAGTGTATGACAAACTGCACACAATCAATTTGTGTGTTTGCTGATGTTTGTTGAGCTGATAGAAACATTGCATCTGAAATTAGCTGACATTTAAAACAACCTGTTACTCCCTGTATGCTCCCTCCTCTTTTGTAGCTAGTTGCTGAAGTACTGCAACTGCTAATGGATATCTGACGTCTGTGTTGCACTGGAAAAACAAAACAAAACAGTGGCCCACTTTATCCCTGATTATGGCACACGGTTTTGCCTCTTTCATCTGTTTTTATGCAACATGCCCTGGTGATTGATGCACGAACAGGATTGCCTTTCATGTGCTACTGTTTAGACGCAAATTGGTTTGATGTTTAAAGGCCCGCGGCGAAACTACTCAAGTAAAGTAAAGATACTTGAAAATTCTGCGTAAGTACAGTAATAAAGTATTTGTACTTTATTACTTCCTACCTCTGCCAGGACTCTAAGACCTGGCAGACCACCCATAACACCATCTGGATTGACCAAAAGAATGCCTACGACTCCACACTTGGATACTGGAGTGCTTGGCTCTGCACAAGGCTAATAGTGTGCTAATAACATTCATTTGGACCTCAATGACACTGGAGGCCAAAGGCAAACGCACAAGTCATCATCAATATATGCAATATATCAACGTAATACACTGTCCTGCTCCTGTTTTGTGGGAGTGAGCGAGATATGTAGTGGTGGTTGATAAGCAGCAGAATACCGCATTTGTGATAGTTATGGCAATCTCAGTAAATAGGAACATCAAGAAGAAAGAGCATGAGAAAAATAAAGAAGTACCGTGGACTGAAGGAACAACTGGAACAGATGTGGAAGGTAAAGTGGGCAGAGTGGTAATAGGGGCATTAGGAGCTGTAACCCTGAAACTGGGACAGTGGCTCCAATAGATTCCAAGTGCAACATCAGAGGTGTCTGTCCAGAAGAGTGCAGTCCTAGAAATACCTAAGACACTGCGCAGAACCCTCAAACTCTGAGACCTCTAACAGAGGACCCAAGGTTGAGGAAAACAGACTTACCACCCCCCAGGCGTGAGATGGAATTTTTTTTTTTTTAGAGCGAGAGAAAGAGGGAGGGAGAGAGAGATCAATAAACTAAAATGACATCCAATGATCCGATAGTAAGAGATTTGACTAACTCTGCCTGAGTGCCTGCTTAGAATGTACTGCAAACCTCTACTGTCACTTTTTTTTTCAATATTATATGCTGCATTGTGAAATTCTTTCAAAAGACCTTGAATAATATTGTATCATAGCCCATTCATCAAGTTGCAAATAATGTTGCAGTTCCTGTAAAACTGACATTTTTCAACATTTTGCAAATCAACATTTATACATATATTATTCTTGTTAGTCTTGATTTATTGTTTTCTTTTGGTCAGGACGAAACATCTCAGAAATGAGATCAGTGGTAGTTTATCAAGATGCATAGTGGAGTGTTTGTTCAAACCTGGCAACCCTTTACTAACTGAACAGCCAGCTGGTTTTATTGGTGGTAATTGCTGCTTCTCTGGCATTTTATCAGCCCATCTGTTGCTGATGATTGGAGCATGTGGTCTGGTAGTATCCAAACACACACACACACACACACACACACACACACACACACACACGAATATATCATGCAAGCCATACCCACACAAACGACTCCACACAAATGCGCACAGCTTAAATGTGCAAATCCACACAGGTGGACAAACATAAACGTGCCAACACAGATAACAGCCTGCACCTGATCCTTGTAGTACACATCTTATATTAATACACATATATTACATGCAGACTTGTATTCACAGCTCCAGGAAACATCACAAACATCCACTCATGTTCCATTCTAGCACTGCTAACATGGACACATCACAGAAATCAGCCTCTCCTCACTCTGCTAAAGAATATATACAAAAACTAGGGGACTATACATACACACACATACATACTGTATATGAACATGGATACATTCACAGAACCACTTACACACACCACACTAGTGTAATACAGGCCTGCTTTTTGACTTTGATGAATGGACTTTAGATATTGTATCCTTTATGTGGGAGCAGAAATTGTCAAATGAGGAGTGGAGGAAAGATGCAAGCACCCGCATAAACTGACAAGTAGAGAAATATCAACACAGTTACATACATATTATATGGTTGCATGCATGCATGTAGACATATATAAATACACACACAAGGATCCTGTCTCTCTTCTTGGGGAAGCCCAGACTTTGCCATGATTAATAGGGGTTATGTGGTCCCAGTTCTTTACCTCATACTATCTCTGCACTGAAACTGGAAAAATAAGCAAGCAGTCAGCTAACATGACACAGGCAAGAAAAACTCCCTGATCGACCTGCCAGCCTGCATACAGCATGAGCAAGATAGCGCTTAGCATGCAATGTTCTAAGCTCAGTGAGACTTAGAGCCAGAAATAAGAGCTCATTTGCAAAAGGCTTTGTACATGTTGCTTATTCTGCATTGCCCTACATTTCTACTGTTAGCACTGCCTCATATCGCTATACAGATGCTTCTATTCAAAATGCCACCTTTTACCTCCTAAAAAGATGTATTAAAGCCTTTCAGCTACACCATAATCTAATTCAAAAAGCCATTTCAACTTTCTGTAAGTAAAAGCAGAAAAGTGAAAATCACTTAGAAATGAGCAGGTGTTTGGCAGCTTAACCCTCGGCTTTCACAGGAATGTGACAGCCTTTTCTGCCTGTTTATTAAACTTCATCACAATAACTTGCATTGACTGACAAGTTTTGGAGTTCTTAGCGGAGAAGCTGTGCCCAGGAAAGACAGGTTGAAGGGTATGTGTTGAAGGGTAAATGTTTACAACCAAATCTTTCTGGAGTTGTTGTGAAATATAGAATGCATTTGCATAGTGTGGAGAGTGCAGAGTGTGGCTGATAGTTATCTTGGTACTTGCATCAATAAGGCATGACATTATGACCACCTTCCTAATACTGTGTTGGTCACCCTTTTGCTACCAAAACAGCCCTAAACTGTCGAGGCATGGACTCCACTAGACCCTTGAAGGTGTGGTGTTGTATCTGGCATCAAGATGTTAGCAACAGATCCTTTAAGTCCTGCAAGTTGCGAGGTGGAGCCTCCATGGATTGGACTGGTTTGTTCAGCAAATCCCAAAGATGCTCAATTAGACTGAGATATGGGGAATTTGGAGGCTAACACCTGAGACTCATTGTGCTCCTCAAACCATTCCTGAAGCATTTTTGCTTTGTGGCAGGGCACATTGTCCTACTGAAAGAGGCCACAGTCATCAGGGAATACCATTTGCTTGAAAGGGTGAACATGATCTGAAAAAATGTTTAGGGAGGTGGCAGGACCCAAGGTTTCACAGCAGAACATTGCCTGAAAGCATCATGCTGCCTCAGCCAGTTTGCCTTCTTCCCATAGTGCATCTTGTTGCCAGGTGTTTCCCAGGTAAGTGATCGACAGGCACCAGACCATCCACGTCATGTAAAAGAAGATGTGATTTATCAGACCAGGACACCTTCTTCCATTGCTCTGTGGTCCACTTCTGGTTCTCATGTGCTCATTGTTGCCTCTTTTTGAAGTGGACAGGGGTCAGAATGGGCACCTTGACTGGTCTACAGTCATGCAGCCCCATATGCAACAAAGTGTAATGTGCTTTGTACTGACACATTTATCAGAACCAGCATTCAATTTTTGAGCATTTTCAGCTACAGTAACTCATTTTGGGCCAGCCTTCACTCAATAAGCCTCGGCTACACATGACCTTATCGCTGGTTCACCACTGTTCCTACCTTGGATCACTTTTGATAGATCGTGAATACTGGGAACACCGCACATGTGCTTTGGAGATGCTGTGACACAATCATCTAGCCATCAGAATATCCCCTCATCAAACTCACTCAAATCCTTACATTTGCCCATTTTTCCTGCTTATAATGCATCAACTTTGAGGACAGAATGTTCACTTGCTCCCTAATATATCCAGTGATGGGAGTAACGGCGTTATTAGTAACGGCGTTACTTTTTTCAGTAATTTGTAATCTAACTAATTACTATTTCTATCGTTACAACGCCGTTACCGTTACTAAGAAGAAAACGCGGTGCGGACGCGTTACTATTTTTTTCAACACACAGACGGTTGAAGCTGTCTTCAGCTTGGGGGAGCAATCACATGAGTGCTGCTGATTGGCTGAGGAAGAATAAAGTAGCCATGTTAAACCAATCACATGACCACTTTAAGATGACATAGCAACAAGATGCTATATACCAGTTTTTAAATTGTGTTGATCGGCCACGTAAAACCAGAGTCATGATAAAAAAATATACGCGGTGTTTTTTCCTGAATATTATCATCACGTTTACTGTCTAAGGACAGCGATAACAAGCACTCTGTGCTTACAGCAAAAAAACAAACAAACAAAAAAAAACCCACCCCTTTCCTATTGGTGGAAAAATATACCATGTTGACCAATCAAAAAATGATATGGCAACACGGCATTTGGTTGGTTCGGAGGTGAGGGAAGTTTTAGGAGTGACGGCGAGAGAGAGAGAGAGTTTTGTGACATTTAGCGTGT
>VVHJ01026357.1:0-22232 GCA_015107715.1 Tylochromis polylepis
CTTGCCGTAGCATGTGTGTTGTACTTCGTCAGTTTCTAGCTGTGAGAGCAGTCCCTTCTTCCAAATGTTGGAACACTGAGCTACCAGTTGTTTTGCCCTCAATGTGGATGTTGGGTATCGAAGATTCCATAGGTCCCTCATCCTATTCATGTAACCCCTTCCGCCAGGGTTACTTGTGTAGTAGCATTCCAACAGCGCTCTATTTTCATCTCTTGCCCACGGATGCCTTCTTGTTCCAGTAGCCCACTTCTCATCAGGTTGCCCTGGTTCCTCAACAACTGACGCGGACCTTGTTGATCCAGGCGACGTCCGAGCCGGCATGACTTCATATTTCCCTGTCTCGCTCATGTCTGCGGTAGGCTTGGTTAGCATGGGGGGGTCTAGCCTAGGACCCTTACTGCATACAGACGCCCCCAGGTGGGAATTGAACTTGCGATTCGTGTAGCATTACCACTACGCTATCCAGCGTGTATATATATATGTGTGTGTGTGTGTGTGTGTGTGTGTGTGTGTGTGTGTGTGTATATGTATGTATATTAATTGCTACAGAGGTGAATGCCCATATTAAACATAGCCAAAGTAGTAAATAACAATGTAAGCTAAGTGGAAGCACTACTTGCAAGGGACAGCCAATCAAAAGAAAGCTGGCTCAGAAGGAGGAGGAGGAAGGGTGCTAAAACAGCTTGTTTCAGATGGAATAAACTGCAATAAAAATGGCTGCACCAAGGCATGTTATAAGATATATTAAAAAAAAAAGTTAATTTGAACTGTGTCTTTCATGTGTCTAGCTACTCTAGTAGGATCAAAGAATAACAGTACAGGGTCAATAGGTGTTGGTGAGAGGGTCCAAAGAGAGGTCACAGAGGCAGACAACATTTACTGTTGCAACAAACTGCAAATATGCACAAAAATCAAAAAGGAAAACAAAACCACAGAAGTGAGGAACTGGAGGAAGGCAAGTGGAGCTCAAACAGACAAAGTGACAAAGGCAACAGTAAAGAAACGTCTATACGCTCACAGGACATGCTACACCTTGCTAGTATTGGGTTGGAGTTCATCGTGGTATGGATTCAACAAGGTGCTGGAAACATTCCTCAGAGATTTTGGTTCATATTGACAAGATAGCATCGAACAGTTGCAGCAGATTTTTGGTTGCACATCCATGGTGTAAATCTTCCATCATACCACATCCCAAAGGTGCTCTACTGGATTGAGAGCTGGTGATTGTGGAGGTCACGAGAGTACAGTGACCTCACTGTGTTTTGAGCTTTGTAAAAAGGCATGTTATCCTCGTGGTGGTCATCAGGGGATAGAAATGGACAACAACAGTATTCTAGCCTTTAAATGATGTTCAGGTGCAACTAAGGATTTGTCTGAACTGTTGACACAAGGCAGGATGGACACATGCTTTCATGCTGTTTACATTGAATTCTGATCCTACCGTCTGAATGTTGCAGCAAAAATCCAGATCATCAGGACAGGCGACATTTTCCAGTCTTCTATTGTCCATTTTTGTTGAGACACAAGAAACTAAATGAGACACAGGTGAAAACAATGAGGGCGGGGCAGACAATGACAAAGATGGGAAAGGACCGAAAACAAGAAGTAACAAACAAACAAAAAAAGACACATGAGAAAACTAACCCTCAATGTAAAGCAGATAAGTAAAACCAAAACACAAATAATTAATACTGAGACTTGAAGAATAACGATAAACACGATGTGAGGGAAACACAGAGGGAAAAAGAAACACAACAAAACCAACAAATAAAACGCGGACCACAAAACACAACAAACACATTACAAAAATCTGGGACCATGACATGTGGAGCTGTAAGTGAACAGGTCTCCTTTAAAATGTTTTTGTGTATGCGGGGTTGACATATGTGTGCACAAACTGATGAAAAACCATATATGGCTTTGTAAGAATCTTGACTTTTTTCATCTTGAAGCTTTATGAAGATGAAGCTGCTCTCCTGTAGCATGAAATAACATCACAACTCAGTGCTAACCATGTTACACGTACAAATCTGCTAGAAATGCTTTGCTTTTATATGCGTGTCATGCAATAGTTCAACATAGGCTTTTCAAAACAACTCTATTTTTATATTACCTGTCAGAGGAGTGTATATTCACGTGTCAGATAAAGAGAGCTATCATCAGAGCTTTATGGACGTTTATGAAAGACGATGAGGAACACAGAACGGTAGCCTTATTTAGACGAAAAGGGTTTGCTGGGATATCAGACATCATCAAGTGACACTTTAGTCACACACTGAGCAGTTGTTTATACATAATTCCTTTGTAGTTTCAGAATCCCATTCTGCGGTTGATCATATTCTCTTCTATTTGTGATCAGACGCTGACCTGTTGTGCAGAGATGTGCATATTTACTCTATTCATAGGCTCCATGCAGCACACATGCTACAGGCACATATTCATTACTAAGTAGCCTGTGGCGACTGTCATGTGCAGACAATGGTAGGAGACAAAAACAGTCTAAGGAATCTTCCACACTTGTAGTCACACTGTGGAGATAGCACAGCCAAGGAGCAATTTATTTATCATATTCACATAATCTTATGAGCGTCGTATGTAAAATCACAGATAAGCCTCCTTATGTCGCTCA
Source organism: Tylochromis polylepis (assembly GCA_015107715.1). Lineage (NCBI taxonomy): Eukaryota > Metazoa > Chordata > Actinopteri > Cichliformes > Cichlidae > Tylochromis > Tylochromis polylepis. Next base: position 2,630 of record VVHJ01026357.1, read on the forward strand.
GATATTACTGCAAATGAGCATGTCTGAGAAATGTAACACCTTGCACAGACTCTTGCATTTTAATTTCTGTGGCATCTGTGACCGGTCCGTCTTGTCCCTAACCCCCTCGGGGGACCCCCAACCTATCTGCTGCAGATCCCCAAAACCCTGGAGGAGGGGAGGGAGGGGGGCGAGCAGGGACACATTTGATTGATGATGGTGTGAATTAAACAGAAAGAGATGGAGAGAATCCTTTTATCAGGCCAGAAACACGAGTGGATTAAAATGTAGTTGTACAACCCCTCTGTATAATGCAGCAGCCTGGCCGCATATCACAAGGCAGCAGAAGCCAAGATGAGAGCTGCTTGTTATTATTGTCACCACCCCGACATGAAACTTTGCTGAAGCAGGGAAAGGGGACCGAAACACGGGAATCAGGGCAGAAATAAATGATGAAAAACGATTATTGTAGCAATTGCTAAATATCTGGCAAAAAAAGAAAAAAAATACTGCTGTTCTCTCCATTTTTACAGTTAACGATTGGAAATCTTTGAGTTTTTGGCTGTTCAGACATTTAAAGAAAACACCTTGAGCAATTGCCATATTTCAGTGTTTTCTAACATTTAATTAAAAACAAGACTGAGTGACAAATGGCAACTCAATTGATCATTAAATTTACTTTTTCCTTACAACATTTTGTATTCTTTTATATAAAACCTCGGCATTTATTAAAAGTGGATATTAAATTATCTTTGTAGAAGCCGATAATACGGTGCTTGTACTGCAATAAAAGTACAAAAAAAATTTGATGCTCAATCCGCTGATGACTTTCTTTGGTCTATAAAAGTAATATGCACTTCATTTGATGTAATCATGCAGGGACAAGCCCTTGACTGTCCTTAAACAGCTTCACTGAGTCAAGTCCTCCCTGACCAAGTCTGAGACTTTAATGGACCTGCAGCGAATCTCCGTCTGTGCCCGACTTTCACTGCTGCTCTGCTGATGTTTTGTGCCACTGCATAATTTATTGCTCTCTTTGCAGGCCTCTTCCTGTACGTCCCCTTCTCGTGGTGCAGGTGAGAGTTCAGCTGTTTGGTTTAACACATCACTGAGAAAGGTCTTAGACCTGGCTCCACAGCAGCAGACCCCACATGTGACAAATGCAATTAGAGGGAAATATGCAATTACTGCAATCCCCACTCTCTCATGCGGCCAGACAAGGACAATTTGTCAATGAGGCCCCAGTGGTATCTCCTGAGCTTGGATAGGGACCTGCAGGTACCATTGTCTGTGCCTCCTTCTCAAGTGCTGGCCTGTGATGTTGGACTGCCTTAAGCCCCTGGGAGGCCTGGCAGAGGAAGATGTATGGCCAGAGAAAAGATATAGTGTTCAATAATCAAAAACAAACCCCTTGTCTTTGACTCCTTCTGTTATGGGCTCTTTTTCCTATGGACCACAGAGAGGCTGCATTTAATAACTGCTGTCTGCAGAAAATCTTACAAGCAGCAAGAGATAAAGTATTCATCTGTTTGTTTTGGTTCTGTTTCAGTCTATTCAGTTATTAGCAATATGCCGTATTGTTAGCCTGTTATTACAAACTAGACAGTTCCGTTAACAAGCCACTAAAACAGGCAAATATGTAACTAACATGCTAACAAGCTTCCATACACACCCCCAATTCCTGCCTTTGTTAAACTTGCATCGGTCAGTAATTAGACTTAGGGTTAATAGTATAGCTAGTCCTTAGTTTAGTGTAAATTTCTTTTTTATGTCTACCAAAAACCTATTAAGCCACAACCCCCCTTCTGTATTTTACCCTTGGATAATCACATTTCCATGCTGAAAGCTTTGACTTCGATGTGTAGAAACAGCACCGATGCTACAAAAAAGGAGATGTAATAGATAAATATGGCCTTATACTACTTCTCATCAGGGTTACTATCAGAAAATGACTTTTTAAACTAAAGTAGGTGGCTTTATTTTGTGGACAGCAAACATCAGTTAAATTAAAGGTGCAGCCATCCTGATGTCACTCATTGGTTTGTGAGGCCCTCGTTGATCTTGCAGCCTCAACGTTAGATGCCATGTTTGGGTGTTTGGAGCCTAAAACATTTGGATCAGAGTGTGAAGTGGTAAGTTATGAGCTCCATCCACATGAGTGCATTGCACAGACACAGAAATCTCCTAATTAGTTTTAAGTTTATGTTTAACTTTCACACAACAAGTCATACTACTTCTCAGATAATCCAATTAAAATACTCAACACAAACACAGCTGAGTTATGGGACCTTTTTAAGTTCCATGACTTGAAATAACAGAGGTGAAGCCAAGTAAACAGCTAGTTTGCTAGCCACCTGTGTTGGTATCCAACTGTCATGCAAAGTCCCTGCCTGTAAGTGTTAACAAAATCATAACTGGTGAGTTTAAATAAAAAATGCATCCCCTGTAGACTTGTTGTAAAGAGGTGAACTGGTTACTGAGATCAGACCCAGCTTTTGTTGGAGGTTATAAAACTTGCTGTTTAATACAGTTTATTTGGACAAGTTATCATAGAAGTATATAGGACGGACTCTCTTTTGGAGCCAGTCGTGGCAACTGCAGGTTCCTGCACTTTTTCCAGCTTCCTAGTTTGCCACTTGGCTACAGCCTAACAATATGTTATGAAAAACAAAACAAGCAAACAAACAAATACGATGATGTCACCAACTCAAGAGTTTTAATTTGTTTTTTTCATTTTAATCCTTTTATCATTCCAATTATTTTATCTCGACATCAGTGCACTGCTATTGCTCAACATTACGCGTTTTTAAATCGCTCTTTTTGAGTTTTAACACGTCCCAGAGCAACCAGAGGTCCTGTGGATTTCACAGCAGGCCAATCGGCTTGGCCAGTTCACCTGATACAGATAACAAATAAAGAAAGTGGTTTAATGTCTGTATGTGGCTGCAGATTGAAACACTGAAGCACTGAACACTGGCTGACGTGTGAAGCAGATGACCTGCTGCATGCCTTTGTGCCCTCTTTGAATGGACATGATAGATAGAACTGGAGCAATGGAGGCGAAGACGATGACAATTTGAGCACTGACCTGGTTTTCACTGTAGTCATCATAAAACACAGAGCCAGCATCCTGGGGACATGTAATAACATCAGGCCTTTGGTGTAATTCACTATCTCAGTGTGTGGCTATATAGCAAAACCCATTACATTTGCCTTGTAATTTGATGTCGCCCCGGCAAGGGATTCAGGTGACTGCGAGCCCCGTTAATGGAGTTCCAGTGATAAGGACAGGTCTGTTTATTAGCCACATGCGGTCAAGCATGGCAGGAACAGCTGAGCGCAGGCAGGTGTCAGGCCCTGCGAGGGCTCAGGCACCGCTGGCAGGCCTCAGCGCTCATTTCACGCATGTTATTGTCACACTAGCTAGGTTGAAAAAGAAGGTCGCTGGGTGCACAACAATATAAGTGCTGAGTGATGAGGTTTCCTCAGAGTCACAGCGGTGTGTACGACTGCCGGGAATCTGGTTTGTTTGTGGAAATCAATGAGTCATCTGGAGTTTTGTTTTCAGTCAAGATGGAGGAGGCGCTTTATTCACGGAACATCAAGATTTATTTTTTTGTTTCTGGAAGCCACCTAATTTCAAAAGACCCATTGGAATTTACAAATTTACACTCTTGCACAATACCAGAACGTAATAGATGATAAGTGAACATTAAGACACAAAAACAAAAAGATCACCCACTGAAAGGTTATCTCTTCCTGAATGCGTGCTTGCAGACATTTACAGAGCCTTGAGGAGAAAATGAACTTCAAATTAAAATGTCTATTTGATGCATTATCCTAATAGGGACGGATGGGGAAAGAGAACTCTGCGGTGCTCTCATCCTTCAGCCTGAGGGGACAGACTTGGAGAGTTGTCATTACCAACTTAGCCCATCAAAATGAGCCTGTTGGGAGGTGGATTCACAGAGATTGTCTGCTGTTTTGACAGGTGTCTGTGCTGGTTAATTTATCAGGCAATTACAGAATAAATGGAGCCATCTTTACATGGGAAATATGATTGATTCTGTAAAAATTGCACAATAACATAATTTCTTTTAAGAGTTAGATTGTTGGGTTTTGAGTAGGATATTGAAAAGAAAGCAACTTAACTGTAGCTTTAAGTAAGTAAATAGTTACATTTTATAGAATATATGATTTCTGATATATGATATTTCTATACTGACCTTAGTTTGTTTTCTTATTTCCAATATTGTCTTTTCAATAATGCTGCACTGCAGTCAACTCCACTTACCTTCAAAGACGCTAAATAAATAAATTTCATTTAATATTGTTCATACAGAACACGTTTGACACTAAGACGTTGTCTCCATTAATCATGTAATTGTTAGTGTAAAATGATTTCTTATAGCCTCAGAAATCTGAAGCCCTTGATTACTGTGAACAACAATCCAAACCCAAAGACTTATCATATTGTAGGAGAATACAGACGAATTAGATAATACAAATAGCAACAGCAGTCAAGAATTACCATATTATTATGAGTGCTCATATTATTAGAGGAGTACTCATGGATATAGCTGGGGAATCTTTCAATATGATTTTTGGCTTCCAAGAAAGACAATGAGATAAAACAAATATTGTGCTACATTCTGTTTTCCAACAAAAAGCAACATTTTGTTTTGTGTTGGAAATCTAGTCAACCAAATCGAGCCCAAACTCACTCCCCACCATCTCTGCTTGATTTGTTTAGCTGAATTCACATTTTTTAAAATCTTAAATGAATTTTATTTAAAGTTCACAAAAGTAATCTACACTTATAATGACAAAATTTTAGCTAACAAAGTTCAGTAATTGCAAGATGTTTCCAAAGTCCCTGAGAATTCACATGAAATAATCACCTGCAAAATTTGGGGATTTACTCTTGCGCAGTAGTGATACTATCATGCTACACACAAACACAAACTAAGGTACTCAAAACTGCCTTTTTAATTTAATTAAATGTGGCATTCCTCAAAGCTCCACTATTGTTTTCAATACATACATGCTTCACCTTAACCGGATCTTTCAAAACTATAGCGCTGCTCACCACCATATGACACAGTTACACAGCAACTTACACAGCCTTGATCTTTGAGATGTCAAACGTTTGCCTTTCTGAGTCATTTTACATGATAAGAAATTTCATATATTAGTGACTGGTACAAAGAAAATATCTTTACCTCGTGACAGAGTATGTTTGGTTGATTAACCAAAATAAAGAATCTTCTAGAAAACCTTGAGTTGTTTGTGACACCAATCTCTGATTTGATGTGCAAATTAAGGATCTTCTCTATTCCTGACTGAAATCTTCAGAATTAGTTTAGACTTATCTACCACTGATTTGAATATAGTCGTTGCACCAACACCAGTCGATGATGCCCAGATTGTAACTTGCATTAACAAATACAGCAATGTAGAATGTATTATGGTTGCCTGTTAAAGTCAATATTGATTTTCAAATTTTGTTCACTTTTAAACCATTAAAAAGCTTTTCTCTGAATTAGATCAAGACCCTGACTTCACTGTGATGAGCGATGCTGCTGGACAGTCCAAAGCCTTGGCTAGCAAACATACGTGACCAGACGTCTCCCATTAAAGTCCCCAAAACTCTGGGACAGTGCGCACATCGAGATCATACTGGTAACGTCTTTAATGTGACTTAAATCTGTTATTAAATTACCTGAAGGCTTTTCTGGATGTATTTTTTTAAATTAATTTTTATTTTATCTGTCTAGCTTTTCCTTGTTATTTGCTTGTCTGCATAGCTTTGATTCTTTTTTAATACTTTTAATGTATTTTCTTTGGGGCACTTATTTCCAATTCTATGTAAGAAAACTATCATATAAAGCAAGACTTCCTAATAGTAGTTCCCACTAAAGTAGCTGTCTTCTGAACATTTTGCCAAGAAAAACGATATTCACATACACACTGACACTGACAAGGTTAAATGAATATAAAGTATGTTTTGGGGCTTAAAAATCAGATAATTCTCACATTTAATAAGTTGTATGTTGGAATTTTGGACATTTTTACTTGAAAATATCAGCAACAGGTTATTAAGAAAATCTTCATTTGCTAAGAAATTAGCTAAGTGACTGTTTAAGTAATCGTTCAGGTTCCAGACTTAAAAGTCTCTGCACTTTACAGTCGGTGCATCACAGCCGTTATTGATGGGCCAGACAACAGACGGGCAAGCAGCCTTTATGCAGCCTATATAAAGTGTGACCCAGGAGCCAGGGCTTTCTGTATGTGTGCCAACATGGACGTGCTTCCAGCAATAGTCATGTTTCTGCCAGCTGCATCATCTGTGCCTGCACAAAAGCATGCCCTTTGAAAAGCGCTCAACACACACAAAAGCAGTGATGCGTGGTGCACATGCCTCAGTGTGCAAACGTGCATGCTCGCATTGCTCTTTACACAACTTCAGATAACCAATAAAGCAGAGTGAAAAATATAAAGTGGATACATTTCAGGAGATTCAATTTGTTTTATCATTCCGTGTTTATTTTTTAAATACTTATTTAGATTAGATTAAATTCTTGCACACATATTCAAAGAGATGTATTACTGAGGCTGGTTCAGAAAGATTTGAGGTGAAATCTAAATATGTAGCAGAAGCAACAGAGCTCATCTGTCCTCTAGCAAGAGACTCACTGTGAGTCATACCAAGTGCACACATCACTGTAGAGACACTCAATTATGATTCAAATCTCCATAACGGGGCAATAAAGCCATTTGTCATGTGACCATCTGCAGTGCATCTCCTCTGATTCTGCATGAATATAGTTAGCCCCTGTGAAAGTGCAAAGAGTGGAACGTGTGGATTTATTAGTGCCAGACTGTAATCACCACAGAATCAGTGCTGTGCTGATAGATTAATTTCATTTTCTGTGAATTTCTGAGAATCTGCAGCCGCTTAGAAACAAACCCGAGCCCTGTAGCCGGCTTTGTTATACTTTTTTCTCCTTTAAATTTCAAACAAAGTGTGAAGGGAGAGAACAACACCAGTTTAGTCCCAACACCGTAATTATCGCCTGTTTTCGTCTCCCAGGGATGTTCACGGACAAGGGCCTCATAACAGGTGACAGAATGCCTGCCAGCCGCCCCCAGTTCCCCGCCCCCACCAGAATGGTGACTATTATAAACCAAAAACGTATGCTCTCAATATATATGCAAATGATGCTTGGTCCCAAGGTGAAGTTCGCAGAGCAGCAACGCTGCTTGCCTCTGTTTTGCTCATTTGCAAAAATGTTGAGAGTAACAAAGACCACAGGAAATTGAAAAATTGTTACTAAGTATTAGAAAAAGCAATCATTTTCCCCAGGCAGCCTAATCCTGTGGAAATTGATCTCACCTCTCTCCCTGACACAGTAAGAAAAACACATAAGTTGAAAATGCCTGCCTCAGTGTTGCCTAGTGGAAAATTTGTTTGTTGCAGATTTCTTTTATTTATTTATTTTTCTCTAATAAAACTGCACCGTGGCGGGATGTCAGGAACCAGTATCTTTGTTTGTCCCCTTGGCTGCAAACAGGTGTAGAGGATCTTCAAAAAGAAAATTAGTAACCCGTGTGTAATTGTTTTCTAGACTTGCTCCTTCTGCCGGACTGCTGTATGCATGCTGCGTGCATGCAAATCTGTCCATTTGTTATCTAATTTTAAACAGGCTGATATCATCTCACTAATGCATTGGATCTTCCTTTGCATGGAAGTACAAATTAGAAACGCCAGTCTATTACCCACTGCTCTGACCTTTGTGATGGAACATAATGTGAAAAGACCTACAATACCTGTATTTGAGGGAGGGCGAGGACACAGTGGTGATTAATTAACCCAATTAATTTAGACTAAGATTATCTGTACAATTATTTCTCGATAAATCAGAGCAAGGTGTGATGATGACTATTATAGTTAAGGTTTAATTACAGCCTTAGAAAATGAAATTGCTTTACTAAGAACACACTTACACATTTTGCAGAAGAAGAATTGCTCTACCACACAATTGTATTCACAAAATGTATTCCTTGTTAAAGGAACAGATTGACAATTTAGAAATATGCTTATAGGATTTCTGCACAGATAAGAAGATCAATACTACTCCTGTCAATTAGAAGGTATTAAAATCCACCAACCAGCACCTCCAAAACTCACAAATTTACCTCCTTTATGTGGTTTATTGAGACTGCTACTTGGAGAGTACCATTAACTTCCTCAAGTCTCTGCTGGTTGGCACATGCTACCTCTAATAGAACTGTTAAGTGTCATTTTTACACTTCAGTTTTTGCATGGATTAAACACAATAAAGCAGACTAATTACTGAGGATTTTTAATCACTTATACAGAGCCAGCAAAGCTGTTTCCTGTTTCCAGCCTTCACAATAAACTAAATTAGCCAGCAGTGTCTGGAAAGTTACTCCCTGAATTCATTACTCATTCCATTTTTAAAAAGTTATTTTGCTCATAATTTCTTTTACTACTTTTGTTACTTGGCCATTGTCAGTCACAGCGTGAAGTTTCCTCACCTGCATCAACAAGTTGTCAACCTGCAGCTTGGATTTACTGACAATCAACAGTTAGATTAATATTATTGTTAGTGAAGCGCTGAGATTCTCACACCATCCTGAGAAAACTTATGATAGCAGCAAGGAATTCACAACATATAGGACAACTTTGAAGTCAGCAGGAGCCCTCTCTTTGGAAAAACCTCCAGCAAACACACCCTGGACCAGAAAGTCTATTGAGCATAGACACAGACATCAGTGCTGTGTCTATAATTACTGTAATTACTGGGATTAGCAAACATAAGCAATCATTTCAAACTGTAATTTGAAAAAGCAATACCGCAACTGTACTACATTACTAAGTAATCTATAAATCAAACATTAGTTCAGGTAGGCCACGAAGTCAAGCTCAGCCACAGTTCCTGCTAATCAGCTGATCTCAGTGCCAGGCACATTAGCTGATAAGCCACTAAATGGAAAATGGTAAATAGACTGGTTCTTATATAGTGCTCTACCTGAGCACTCAAAGCGCTTTATTCAAAATCGCTCATTCACCCAATAATATAAGCACTTTCTTTTTTTTAACGTATAAGTGCTTTCTAACATTCCCACACATTCACACTTCGATGGCTGTATCAGAGAGTAACCTGGGGTTAGCATCTTCCCCAAGGATATATTTGCCATGAAGACAGAGCAGCTAGGGATCAAACCACCAACCTTCTGATTAGCAGATGACCTGTGCTAATTCCTGCAGCTACGGGAAATAAAGTCTGCTTACAGTTGCTGTGCATCTGCGACCCACTTTGCAACCCACCTCTACCATAGCTCTTCTGATCATACTGCATCTAAAGCTACGTCCACTTTGGAAATGTTTTGCAATGATGACCATAGAAACTGAATCACTTTCTGCTACTGCAAGCGATTACGGGCGAAAAAAGCGCTGCCAATGGGAAGTAGGTGGGATCCCAGATAAACATTTCTGTACTTCTAGGCCAGCGACCAAGGGGAATACCAATGAGAGTGAAGAATACAGCTGATTAACATATGACCTAGCAGTAAATACATTAGAGGGTTGCCCAGGCAATCAGAGGTTGGAACTACCGGCTTAAGTTTTTTGTTGTTGTGATTTGGTGCTATATAAATGAAATTTAATTCAATTGATTGGAATAGGAATGTCTGCAAGCGACTGACCGTCAACTTCAAAAGCAATATGCAACGCATAAATCACTTCCATTGTGTACGTAGATTAACTAACTCAGTGTCATCTGTCTTAGTGTCATCTGTTGTCACTGACGCCTGCTCTTTTCCGTACTGCAGTCTTCCTCCTGCTGCACGTATATCCATTGAAGTGTGGGGAGGTCCCAGAACAGAGTCATACTGTGAATACAGATTTCTTCAAATGGAAACACTGGTGTTTTTTTGACTATAGAGGTCCCCATTGTACTGAAAACACTGTTAACTTCCCATTTACTGTGCACAAAGTAATAAGTTCAGCAAAATTTTAGTTTGATACCAGATGCTTACAATTATAACACAGATTTTGATCAGGATTTACTTTTTTATAGTGAACAAAGACAAATTAAGAGACTTGGTTTAAACTTTATTTCCATTTTTTAGATAACTATTTACTTTAGGTACCTAAGCTCATTCTTAACACTGGGTCATTCAAATGTGACAAAACATCATCAAAACATCATCAAAGGACAGAAAATGGTTTTGAGATTACATTTTGGTAACTGAAATCCCTGTTTTGCAACCCAAGTCTTATTGTTTACCTGTATGCAACCAAAGCCAGCTTAAACACGATTGGTTGTTAGCATTCAACTACAAGTTGAATGCTAAAAGTGGACTACAAGTGGACTACAAACAGAAGCCTTCTGGTACCAGTAAACTACTCAGTCTGCATATTCATATGCAGATATCAGTCTACATAGTTTAAGATTAGTTTAACTCAGTACCTGTCAGCTTCACATTGCCAGTGGTTATTTATTCTATCATCTGTTCAAGTCACTGAATTTCCCTGACACTCCATGGTCTCTGGTCATCACGTTGCTGCTGTTTCTTTCTTCCCTTTAGTGGCTGACATGGGAGCTCCTAACTGAGGTAGAGATTTCATGTGGTTTATTGCTCACTTTCACAGGGATTATTTATTGAACTGCCAGCATGCCCCCTGCTCTCCACAGCCACCCAAAGCCTCTGTGTGACAGAGGAATTTATGCCACATGAACAGCATACTGAGCTTGAATTTAAGTGTTATTAAGAAATATCACTCATGCATAGGATACTATTTACAGTAATACATTCACACATGCTGCGACTTCCTTTGACGGCACTTGAAGAAAAAATGATGATAGATTGTGTGCAGGGTGTGCAGCTATAAGAGAGACCAGGGAGGAGACAGAGGGGGAACTAGGCTTCAAGTATTCCACAGGCTAAATGAAGAACAAACATCCACCATACAAGACAGTGAAGGGGAAAAGATTATCATCTGGAGATGAAAGGCAGAGAGAGAGGGAGAGAGATCCATTCACTGCCACACAGCTGTCTTATTTGCAAGGTGCTGAGAAACCACTTTTTTTTTCTCCAAGAGGATGAAAAGATTCTTCTGAAGCCAAAAGGGTCTGCTATCATTTTTGGGCAGCTTGAGCAGTAGAGATGTTATTAGCATAAATTATCTCCCCCACCAAAGAGATAGGAACATGCTAGCTCCTTTCTGCTTTTCACACTTAATTGCCCTATTTACTGAACAGTTGCCTGTGGACAACAAACGCACACACGCTCGGAGATGCATACAGGACAACAGGCAGACACAAGCCAAATAGGGCATGAGTGATACACTGAACTATCTGCCAAACAGCATTAGATACAGTGAGACTGGGGAGGCAGTTAAGGACCATTCAGACTTCATGTTAAACTCGAAATCTACAGCACATTCATTACTGGTTTCCTGACCTTCTTCACTGAGCCACGTCTCATCACTGTCAGTGTAAAAGGAAGGTCTGACCAAATGCAGTGAAAGAGCTGTTGCAAAATAAAGAAATAAATTGGAAGTATTTTGTAATTTAATAAATACTTGTTGCATCTTTAATTTAAGTTCATTTTTTTGAATATGCCATTTAAAAGTCACTGATCAGCCTCTACAGTCAGCAAGAGTGTAAACACTTTTTCACACCACTGTATGTCCATAAAACACCATTTCTCCATTTTGCTTTTGCCAACCATTGCCAGTGCCATCTTCTACTACTATGACCAAGGTATTGTTGAATTTATTTCTATTTCAGTCACAGAACTCAGGTCTGAAATTATTTCTTTATTACACCAACAGAATACAGTTAGATTTTAGCATCTTTGCTCATCATTCGTTGCAAATTATTATTATTTTTTATGTAAAATTGAAGAGAGGGTACTTGTGTCCTCAGGAGCCCACAGGCTGCCACAGACATTCAACTGTCTCTACAGTTTGTGTACAGTTGGGAAAGTGCTGTCTGAGGAAAATGTTTATGGCCAGAGAGTCGTTAACGAAGATCGGTTATTTTAAATCAGCTGCTTAAATCCAACATTTCCGACACTGCTTATTGACATCATGTCTTGTTGTGGTGTTTAACTGCCTTTGTGGTAACGTGCTTTCGACACAGTTTGCAGTACATGCTGCTCTGCTTCTTTGGTGAACTTTAAATAGCCAAAATATCTCCACACTACTACACAATTCATTCTTCTTCTTTTTTTGTCTTCATCCTTTAAGCCTTGGGTTGTGTCTGTTGGGATGACTTTTTCAGTAATGCTGTCACTCGAGGTTTCGTTAACATCTTCTGTTGTCATTTTGTTTGTTATCTCACTCACACACTTAAGTAAGGCGAGTTATAGATGTTTACGCTTAATGGACTCTTAGCTTTTCTTTCACTAACCCAACTGAGTCTCATTATGTTTTATATTAGCAGCTCATGGTGTAACACACTCAAGTTTCAGGTTTTATGCATGTGAATCTCTGTGAAACATCAAGTTTTCTGTGCAGTAACTCTTTAATTATGTCAGGAGAAAAGACACGTGTAATAAAATAAACTGATGGGGTAATTCTGTGGTGAAGCAATGTGAAGGAACAAATCAGCTAGACTGACTTCATTTATGTGGCTGGGCAGGTCATCTCCATAACCCTGGAGGGCCATACAGGATGTTAATAAGGCTGATAGTGTCTCAGCCCTCCCACCATCTGACCAGAGGAGAAGCCCCTCTAGCCTTCGGGGGTGCAGTCACTATGGTAACATCCTGAGGCACTGACCACATGTCAGTGGGAGTCTGGGCCCGTAAGTGGCCCAGAGCTCTGACATTAGGAGGAGAACGAGGATGTGGAACAACTGGCAAAAAAAAAGTGCTGTGCTGCTGTAGAAATGTTTGAGGCACGTTGTTTTCATCTCTAACATGTAGCAGACTTGTGGCATGCATTCTATAATTTAACATTAAAATTCATATGAGATTAAATGTTGCAGTAATTAATTAGCATATCATATTAAAGCCATGTGGGGAACAGCCTGAACACAGAATATTTAATGAGATGTTGGTGTAAACATGCTGGTTGATGCCTTTTCCAGTTACAGGTGGTTTTATTCCACAAAACCAAATTGCTACTAGCGATCATTCTGGGAGATGTGGATGATATCAATATTCAAGACAGTTTCTCGCCAGTATTAGAGCATTATAGCGTTTTTACAGCACACTGAGGCATTTACATTATTGTGTGATTGTTTTGTTTGTCTGTTTGTTAGCAGGGTTACTCAAAAAATGATTTGCATGAAAATTTTACCAGAGTTGGAACTTGGCCCAACTGTTTGAAATCTGGATCCAATAATTTGTTTTAAGAATTCACTACCATTGTAAAATAGTCCAAAACAGTGCAATAAATCTTCATGAATAGATGTCAGATTGAAATAACAAAAAAAAAATTGGAGACATTGTCTTGACTTTTTTTTTTTCCAGAAAATGTCATAAACTAATCCAAATCCAGATATCTTTCTTTATGGATGGTGTAGATGTAATTTACAACCTTAGTGGAAGTTTGCAGTCTGTCTTTATTAAAGGTTGTGCATTTTTGCAATTACCTGGATTTCTCAACTGGATTATTCAAAAATGCTGTTTGATCGTGAATTAATTTAAAATTAAACTGAAACACAGACTAAACTAATAACACACTAACTGCTTTTTAAATCTGGAAGTAAAAACTCACAGAGCAATCTGGAAATGGTTCCTGTCGCTTCTTGGGATTTGCACAACTTCCCCACAAATCTGTTTCTGGTCATCACAATTTTTACGATGCCTCAAACTTCAAGATCACTGCACCCCCCACTGTGACGTCTCAGTTAGTTTGAGGTCAGGACTCAAAGCAACTGGCTATTCCAAAACATGAATTTTCTGTTACTGGTATACTTGTTGCATCACCTAACATCTCTTAATGTTATGGCCTTGTACTGCTACCTTAACATTCCTCTTTAAAGCTTCTTTACACAATTTTAAATTTGTTGTTGCCTGAATTTTTGCAATAAGGCAGCAAAATGGATTGGACCCCTTGCCTCAACTGCCTTCATTCCTTGTGGCATAGATTCAGCAAAGTGCTGGAAACATCCCTCCTTTAGGTCAATATTGATATGACAGCATCACATTCATGACGGGAATCTCCATTTCCACCATTCTCCTCTGACCGCTGGCATCACAACAAAGCACTTTTGTCCAGAAAAGTGCCGCTCATTGGATATTTTCTTTTTTTTGGGGGGGACCACTGTCTGTGAACCCTGAAGATGGGTGCATTTAACAATGTACCCAACAATGTACTTCCTAAGATAAGACACACTTTTTTGGTACTCATTGTAAAACGCCAGATACATTTTTTTTCTAGCGGTTTGATATTTGGGCTCTGTCCTACTGCATTAAAGCTGCTGGGAAACAACAGTGCAAAATGTGAACTTTTTGTTGCACTTAAAACTGAAATAATCAGCTACCGAGTAGAAAAATAATCTACGTTTTTCCCCCAAGCAAAATAAAATCAACCTTTTTCTGTTTTGTGTTCTGGTGAAATTTTAGGCACGTCATCTTGGTGTCTGGGAAGATGCAATGGCTCTTGTTTTTATTCATTTATGATTTTTTAAAACTTTTAAAATAATAATTAAAAGATTTAAGAGGGTAACAGAAAAGCATATCAGTCCCTAATAAAAATAAATGTTACCCTTAACCAACTCCTTGAGCTTATCAGATCTAAAGTTCATGCTTTAACGACATACTCTGTTCTGCTGCATTGTACAGAATAACAAGAGCTTTTGCCAGAGGTGCACTGTAGTTCAGGAAGACACAGACTGCAGGTTTAAGAAGCTGCAGAAAAAGGTCAATAACAGTCAAAGGAAGGTTCATTCTTCATTTAACCTCCAGGCTCTGTGGAATAAAATCTGAAGAATAACTCAACAGATGTTTGTTTTTTCTCTCCACAACATAAATGTGTTATCACAACAAGAAAACAGCTGCAATTAGATAATTTAAGTGTCAGAATAGATTACACTGTGAGAACTATTTCCTCAGATGACTCATACAAAAGAGTGTTTACCAAAAAACATATTTCACCAGAAAAACAAAACTTCACCGCAGTTCATTGTTTCAGACAATTATTCTTCCCCTGACCTTCGTCGTCCTTGGCTGTGGACTATGAGCCTGGTGACAGCAGCGTCAACTTGTCCTGTAATGTACAATCACATATTTGTGATAAATCCTGACCGCACAGATTTAAAACCGTCCCCTCTCAACACCCGCCACGGTCGATCCACAGGGTCACCGTTAGTGGAGAATATGATTTAGGAGACCTGCAGCAAGTGGGCACGCCTAGACGTCTGAGTAAATCTACACCACCTTTTACCAATTTCAAGCGCAATTTTAGGAGTGTGATCAACATGGAAAATCCATATTTATGAAATTAGTCAAAAGGTTCTTCTCAAGAAAACTGAAATTTTCATGAGAATCCACAGGTGGCACTATAAATACCCAACATATTCTCCTGATTTTGGATTTCTATAATATCTATAAAAAACTACTGTTAATAGCCAAGATGCAATCAATAAAAAAAAAAAATGATAGTATTACCAGTTAAATAAGGCAGAATGTTGAAATAAGAGGGAAAAAAAAAGATTAATCCAGTTAATTGCCAGTAAATTAACCACAGCTAATTCTGACATTCAATTAATTATTAAAAGCAGGGAGAAGAGAAAGGTCCAATGAGCCGTACCAAAATAGCTTTTCATAGTATGAAAACTGAAAAGAAATTCTTAAAGCTGTTCAATTTATAAATAAGTAAAATACTATTGTTGTTTCAGTTCCCAAAATACTAAGCTAAGGTTTTGTGCGGTCATTTTGTACAGCCACTGTGATCTGTTAATAGTACACGCACATATAATGACAGCTTACTGACTGACTACAGAAAAACTGAGTCCTGAACCTGAGCTTCTTAAATTCATCTTAGAAAATCTCAACTGACCCACATTTTGTTTTGTAAGTGGATGTTTCATTAAAAATTTTCAGGACTTTACACACACACGCACACACACAAAAAAAGGAAAACTAAAACGGAAGTTTCTGTTTTAAATTAGTTTTTATTCAGTGGTTTTACTGGTCTGACCCACCCAAGATCAAACTGGCCATATGTGGCCCCTGAACTATGAATAATTTGACACCCTGATGCACAATCAGTTATCAAATATGTTATCTGGTAACAGCTTTACACAGCTGGTACTTGCTTTTTTTTGTCTGTTGAACTGAATATCTTGGGTTTTTTCACTGATACGTAGAGTAAACAAGCAATCTGAAGGTTTTACCTTGGGTTTTTGGGAATCTCTGGCAGGTATTCTAAAAATATTTTCTAACATTTTATAAATAAAATGATCGGTGAAAGAAATATCTGAGGAACGTTTGTATCATAATGAATTTTCTAGCACTGTTTAAGCCACAGGAAGAGGAACGCATCAAACAAAGCACACATGGACACACAGATCTGATGTTACTTACGACAGAAACAGGAACAATTTTCTTTTAATAGTCTTGAGTCATATTCGTACAATAATATGTCATTTAGTCAAACTAGTGATGTGATGCGAGTGCTTCCTGTTGATAGTGAATCAAACAGGTGCATCATTTGTGTTTTCTGCTTTGCGAGGCAACCACAAGACTTTGTTTTGTTTTTTTCCCCCGTGTGATGAAATCTCTAATGAAAAATAAAATGTATAATGCAGCATAACAATCACGGTGTGAGCTAATGAATTCACACAAACCAACCCAGAGATATGCAGCCAATTTAGTGAGCACGAATCCAATTCTGGATTTCACCCTAATCAAAAAAGATGTAATTAATTAATCAGATAATTCACTGCCACGCATGGCAGGACACACATCTGTGCACTGGTAATGGGGAGGGAGAGAGAGAGAGAGCGAGAGAGGGGGAAGCTGAGCTGTGCGGCGCTTGTACTTCCCTGTAGCCAAGCTCGTCAGCAGTGCTGGAATCCAGTGCAGCTTTAAAAAAGGTCCAGCTCTCCCAGACGCTCTGATAGCCTCTCCTCTGTACTGTATGTGTGCTCTCAGCATGGGAGGACAGTGCGGCGTGTCGAAGGGATAGAAAGATCTGAAGCTGTTTGAGGTAAAGGAGGTGACATGAGGGAGGCCGTGCCTGTACAAGACAAACATAAACTGTGCCACTTCATCTGAAAACAATGGGGGACAGGACACTGAGTGTGTTCTCATCCACATCTCCATTGTCTACCCTCCTCTTTTACTCCTCCTCCGAGCATGGAGCATAAGAGGGGTGAAAGAGGGAGGGGAGGAGAGGAGGAGGGGGAGCAGCAGTGGGGGCAGTGGGGGTCTGGCTGTGTTCTTTCTCCTCTGTCTGTGTGCGAATGCACAGACGGTTCAGTAGTAATTTGATGTGTGTCCCCGGGGACATTTGATGGATTAAAGCTAAGCAGCTCCATTTCGCAGCACCACCTGATCTTCCACTGCCTGTGCCCCATATAAAGGCTGGCGTGATTGCTGATCTCAGCTAGTCTGACAGTCTCTCTCTCTCCCTCCTCTCTCTGTCTGTCTCCATCTCTTCTC
The DNA here is from genome assembly GCA_015107715.1 of Tylochromis polylepis. Taxonomy (NCBI): domain Eukaryota; kingdom Metazoa; phylum Chordata; class Actinopteri; order Cichliformes; family Cichlidae; genus Tylochromis; species Tylochromis polylepis. The sequence goes on from VVHJ01026357.1 coordinate 20,261, forward strand.
TTCCTCACTGGTCCCTTAAGCCTGCTGCATCACAGGAGCTATCCAGTGCTGAACAGGATCGCTTTTATTTTTTATTTTTTTATTTTTCCGGGGAAAGCTGGGGGAGCCAGAGAGTATCACACAGCATTGCCAGCAGCCTTGTTGTCCACTGGTTTCCATTTTCTTTCTTATCTTATGTTTTTGGCTCTTGTCTTCACATTAACCACAAGGATTATCGTCAAGCCAGCTCTGCTTGTGTGCTTCCTCTGAAGGGTCTTTTAATTTCTCTCATGCGTTTTTCTCAGCTCTGTGTTTTTATCCATTGAAACATGCCCCGCTCATTTTTGGTAAAGAAGATCAAGCTTGATGATTTCTCTTCGTCCAATGTGGCCACTTCCAATCATCATCACCACCTGGACGACTCGTTCACTTTTGCACGCTCCATCACAGACTCGGTGACCAGCCTCGGGGTTCGTCTCAGCGAGAATGGTGAGTTAACATGCCTCCAGTCCGAGCTGCTCCAGTTCAAGATGTGCTAGCGCTCCTGCCTGTAAACAGCTCCAGTGCTGATTTCAGCACGCCTGATATTTCCACACTTAGCACAGATGGTATCCTCTTTTGTTTTGTTGTTGAGTGAGAATTTCCTTTGAGTCAGCCAACAGCATGCTTGTAGCATGTAAATTAATTTAGACGTGATATTAAGACAGCTGATTTTTGCACTGGTATCCTAAATAATCCTCTCCAGAGGCACCCCACCCCCATCAGTGTGCTCCCAGACTTTTGTTTTTTGACTCTAGTGAAGGACAGACACAATTCAGGTCAAAGCCACGGATTAGTTTATGTAAATAGGGAGCAAAACGTGTGTCTAATCAGGAAAAGCTCCTGTTACGTATTTGTATGACTGCACCAACCCTGTGGTGGCTGAATGCACATGGGCTGACTATATCTGGTCATCATGTGGACTAAAAAAAATTCATGAATATAAGCGATGCGCATCAGATGATACATTTGTCCTTAGCTGTTATTGTCCTTGAGTTCCGATCATGGTCCGATCCTCCCTTGCCCCCCTCTTCCCATCCAAATGGAGCATGCACAGTCTCCCCACCCCCATCGCTCCACTACATCTCTCTCTTCCTTCCGGGCATTTGAAAACTAGCAGGGGTTAGAGTTTCAGCCGTGCAGGCCTATCGCCGCCACAAGAGACATTAACACAGTGTACAGTAGAGCCAGGAGGGAGGTGGGGAGTTGGGTTAAAGGGATAGTGAAGGGAAGGAGAAAAGGGAGACAAAAATGCTTGGGGCAGCAATGAGGCCGATCACGTGACAGATGTACAGTAAACATGAAGAAAGGCACATAGCTGCACTGTGGACACCACACTCACTGCTCGCACTAAGCTCCAGTCAGAGCTGTGAGGCGACCTTCACTTTCACGGTCCACTTTAAGCCCGCCGCTTCCATTTTGTGGCCACGTTTGGTGGGCCATATGCGAGTCTTTGTTGTGGTTTCTCAGGACGTTTGCACGGCGAGAGAGGCTTCGCGGTCCACAGTTAAATGCCGTGATGATACCCACCTGTTATTCAACCTTGTCAGCAACAAGGTGAAATTCAGAAGACGGGGGATTTAAAAAAAAGATGTTATTTGGGGCAAAAGAGACTGAACAGGTTTACAAAACTATAAATAACTTACAGGTGAAGACGAAAAAAATCATGTCCTTTAAAACATTTTTATATATTTAAACATATGCTGCAGCTTACACTAATTTAGTTTTTCAGTTTTCCTGCTGCAAGATTTAAAACGATTAAGAATCCATTTGTATAATTTTTGTCACACTCTATTGTTCTTGAATCTATTGTTCAACACCGTGAATAAAGCATTATATTAAAAAGAAGAAAAAGGACAATAAGGCAAAACATTAATGTTGACAAAAGACGTTTAATTCTAACAAAAGAATCGTTCTTTTCATGCCGAGTTAAAAAAAAAAAAAAAAAAAAAAA
>VVHJ01026357.1:30971-55853 GCA_015107715.1 Tylochromis polylepis
TTTGCTGGAATTTAAAAAAAAAAAAAAAAAAAAAAAAAAGGTGAAAAAAAAAAAAAAAAAAAAAAAAAAAAAAAAAAAAAGTCTATCAAATAGAAATTAACCTGCAAGAATTTTAATACTCAACCACCTATGCAAGAATTTTTTAAAGAAGTAGTACTAAAATACTAAAGATTCCAGAGACTACAGAGTGAATATTTGCTGTTTGTTTTTATTTTAAGTCTTTAGCAGCTTTGAAGAGAATGATTTAAATATTTTAAAAAAACACTTCTTTCCTATATTTTAAATATTAACTAACTGAAAAAAAATTATCTGCAGTTTTTTTTTAAATTATTAATTTGATGCAGTTCAAATTCTGATTTGCTGCTCTGCACAGGGAAGTTGTAGACAGGCTATTGTGTGTAACGCGGCAGGCAAACAAGCAGAGCTTAAACAACAATTTTGGTAATCAGTTAGTCCTTTCAGGTGCTCGCTCCCAAACATTTCCAGGTTCTTGCTTCTCACAAGTGAGACTAAAGAGTTTTATATATATATAAATATTTCGGGGTTTGGGGCACATACACAGGTCTCCTTTGGCTCTCTCTCTCTCTCTTTTTTTTCCACGGTTCATGGAATAAATGGCTCATTAATTAATCAAAGATCAGTCATAAAATAGACTTAATGGATGATCTGGTTGAATTTAGAATCACTCTTTATTTCAGCTGCTGCAGGTGTCTTTCACTGGCTGGTGAAAAAGCAAACAGCTAATCATTTTTGTAATTATCTAAATTATCATTAACTAATTCAACTCTCCTTTATCTGGCGCAGGCCCTTGCTCTGACCCTTTTCATACATCTGGCGCCATCTGTGGGCTGTTCACCAACTGTCAGCATAAACAATTTAAGGAAAAAAAAAAAACAGGCTTTGATGTTGATGACAGTGCTGTCAGTTCAACTGGATGATTCAGCTGAAGGAGAAAATCTGCTCTGCATCGTTTTCAAAGTGAAAAGCTCCTCAAATCCACATGCAAACAGTCTCCCACAGCACAACCAGCACGTATGCACCCTGACCAAAGTCACTCAACAAGAGGTTGGTAAAACCAGCCAGGACCAACCAACTGTAACTGCCCCTTTAAGAGCTAACAGTTTGTCTTTTCACATTCTGCATCACAGGAGAGATGCTCATTAAAAGCGCCTCCATTCCTCACTGTTTCATCAAGTGAGACTGCCAAGCTCTTTAACTCAGTGTTCTTGATGTTTGTGCTGTTTGTGTAAAACCCATCTGTTTCCTCATCTCTCTGTTGGCAGAGGGTCCACCTCATCCGTATGCTTCTCTTTTTGAAGTCATGTCAAAATCGCATTTTTATGCATCTTAGATATCCAACTTGTCATCAGCACTCAGGCAAAAGTCAAGGAGGGCATTCCTTAAATAGCTCCTTTTTCCTTCATATACAATGTGGGCAGTAACAAGGACAGCACGGCATTACATTATAATTAGCAGAGCTGCAATAATTAGTTGATTAGCGTATAAGTTCATCAATCAGCAACTATTCTGATTACAGAAAAATAAAAGAGCAAATTTTATACCAAAATTCAAAACATTTGCTTCTTAAATGTGAGGACTTTTACACAAACAGCAAGAAAAAAACTGATAAGATCAAAAAAATATTTTCCAGAATTTGTTGATTATGAAAGGGGCAGTTCAAACCCATATTTAAACAGAAATGCTTTTTCCTCCTGCTTGTTGTGCTTTTTAAAAAAAACACATACTAATTAATGTAAAGTAAGAAAAAGGTCCATTTATTGGACAAATTAATTTAAACATGATAAGAAGATAGTACTGAATTATGTTCAACTCCATGAATTTGGTAGGCATGTCTGATTATTTTATCACAGCCCTTTTGTCAGGTCACTCTAAAAGGAGTAGTGATTCATCTGAAAATGGAAATGTGCCTGTAAAATAGCAAATATGACCTTCATCTTGAGCACGGTTTCGATGGAGACCCATTAAATGATCACGGTGTATAAATTCTGACCAATCCTGTAGGAGGAGAACTGACTCTTTTGAACTATGAATCAACAGCTGGACAGACAGACGCCTTGCCACATAAAAACACATCTTTGACTTTCTTTATTGTGTGTCTTATCTCTTTTTTTGTGAACGAATTTCACTCAAAAGATGAGCGTTGGGTGCAGGCGACCATAATTATGTAAACGCTAACTAACAGACCAACTATCTACATTTTTTTCAGTACAATTATATCTTTCAAATAAACACAATTTTCTAAATAAACATCAACATATATTACAATAACATATATAACAATATATTTACAACAGTATTAAAGAACTCAGATCATTTTCTGTCCTATTATTTCTTGTATAGCCAGCTCAATTTTTAATATCTTTGTAGTTCAGCGTTTCCCACTGGGAAAATGTTTACCATTTTTGAACACACACATTGTCCTATACACAGATAGATAAACAATGAATAATTTAATTGCAATCACTTTACAAGACCGTTAATGTCTTTCTGATTTAAAGAGGACAAATGTTTATCCATCAGCTGTTACGTGTTCACATGTGTTTAAATGTTGGCTTGCTTAAGTAAGTTGAGCGCCCTCTGTTGGGTTTGAGTTAAACAGCAGTACAAACTCATTGTAGTCAGTCACCTCCAGATTAACTGATATTTACTGACTTTTGGAGGTCGTTTTGTTTTTCTTTTATGACTTCATGAAATGAGATCATCTACAGGCCAGTTCTGGTCCTCAGGACAAACTGTTTTGATGTGAGTTGCCAAGTTATAGAGATACACTCTCTGGTCACTTTACTAGCACACCTGTTCAACAGCTCAGTAATGTAAATATCTAATCAGCCAATCACATGGCAGCAACTCAGAACATTTAAAAATGTATACATGGTCAAGATGACCTGCTGAAATTCAAACTGAGCATCAGAATGGGGAAGAAAGGTGAATTAAATGTGGTTTCCTCATCTCTAATGTTTTCAGAGAAAGTAAATGGACTGATTCTTATATAATGCTGTTCAACTCTCCTGGAGCACTCAAAGCGCTTTATACAACATGCCACATTCACCCAAGCACTGTTTTCTATACTATCTGAGTGTTTTCTGACATTCACACAAGCAACTTGGGGTTAGTATCTTGCCCAAGGATATTTGCAGACTGGGGGAGCCAGGGATCAAACCACCAACCTTCCAATCAAAAGATAACCTGCTCTACCTCCTGAGCTACACCCACCCCAAAATACCCACTTCTCTGGGTGATCACTTTATCGATGCCAAAAGTCAAGAGGAGAATGACCAGACTGCATCCAGCTGACAGGAAAGCAGCAGCAACTCAATTAACTCAACCACTGGTTACAATCGAGGTACGCAGAAGAGCATCTCTGAAAGCACAGCATCGACCACACCGGGTGCTACTCCTGTAAAATGAAATCCAAGGCTACAATTCACAAGGGGCTCATCAATTTTGGATAACAGAAGATTGGAAAAAGGTTGCCTAATGAGTCTTGATGTCTGCTGCCACATTTGGATGGTCGAGTCAGAATTTGGCATAAACAGCATGAAAGCATGGATCCATCCTTCCTTGTATCAGTGGTTCAGGCTGGTGGTAGTGGTGGTGCAATGGTATGGGGGATATTTTCTTGGCACCTTGGGTCACTTAGTACCATCTGAGCATTATTTAAACACCACACCCTACCTGAATATTGATGCTGACCACATCACACATCTTCTGACGGCTGCTTTGTCACAAAACACTAATCATGTCTTGGAACAGGAAATTCACATCATGGATGTGCAGCCAACCAATCTGCAGCAACTATGTGATGCTATCATGTCAACAATGAACCAAAATCTCCAAGGAATATTTCTAGCACCTTGTCGAATTTATGCCACAGAGAATTAAGCCAGTTCTGAAGGCAATAGGAGATCCAACACAGTACTAGCAAAGTGTATCTAATTAGATGGCCAGGGAATGCAAATTGTACGTTGTGGTGCCAAAAAAAAGAAAAGAAAACTCAGCAGCAATGTCTATTGGAAGAAATCATGATTCAGTTAATCAAACTTGCATACAAGTCTGCCAAACCAGATCTGCCAACCCTATGATTCTGCAGAAGAAAGAGTCCAACTAGCCGTGACGAGATCTCATGTTGGAAAGAGCATGACAGGATATAAGCTGAAGTGTTAGCTTCTCTGGAATGGCAGACGTAGACAGAAGAAGAAAAGACTGCTCACTAGATGGTGTGTGGATTTCTGTTGATTTATATAAAGAGACATTGCTGCAGAGTTTTTCCACATGTATTTCTTATCACCTCGAGCGCCATAAGATGAGTGACATTTACTTTGTTTATATTCAAGGGGAGATGGAAATCTCGAAAACCTGGAAACTCACACCAAACAATCTGGGATAAACAGCACCGCAGGCGATAGGGAAATCATGTTAATTTGATTTTTAGATGAACTATCCCTTTTGGCTTTACAGTTGGAAAAAAAAAATGTCTCTGTACTTTTGTTTTTGCTATAAGGTCAATGAACGGTGCACTGCAGTTTAATCCGCATCTAAATAACCTCTCTCCAAAGCACCACTTGTTCTCTCTCTGTAGATGAGATTTGGGGTGCAAATTTATTTCAAGGCGAGGAAGATCATTAAACAGAAATCTCATTCTCGTGTACTTGAAGGAGATAGTGCAGAAAATAATTTCATAGATTTCGGCAGCTAGAGCCATCGGCGAGTAATCAACATCACTGAGCAAATCAGTCACACGGTCGGCCAGAAACACACAGACATCCGCTGTTGCTAAACTGTGTTAAGATCTCACACACATTCATCTACCACAAAGAAGACTGAAAACCAGCGCCAGAATAATTATCACTTTAAAAGCATGTCAACTTGTAAAAAAGAAATAAATAAATAAATACTGTGTAAATAAATATAGCTCACTTCCTTGTCTGAAAGCTGGCAGGTAATTTTCTCCAGCTGCTCTAAGTGTGACAATCCCACAGGGACTGAAATCTAATATTAACAGCAAATCATTATGTGGGAACTGTTCTTCCGTGACCTGCCGCTGTACCTGTGTGACTAACTCAATCTAAGTAATTGAGATATGTTAACAACTCGCATACCACCCTGCTGTGACAGCAGAGGGTCACGCAGAGTGTAGTGGGACTCCGAACACACTTCAGCGCTGGAGATGATTTACATGTCTATACTGCTTGACTGACATGGTCTCTTGTCTTCATGTGACGCTGGTTTCTTTTCAAATGGCTTTTGATTGACAGCAAAGCAACAATTCGACTATGGTATGAAGTAGTGAATGAGAGGGGAGAGACATGTCACCATACTTATTTACTATACTGTAGTTATTCATGCAGGAACACTAAATCGTGGAGCCCATGTCAGCATATTATGATCCATGTCACTATATTAGAGTTTAAGTGGAGTGTTCAGTATTCTGGTGTCAGCTAAATTGCTCTTTAGGAAACAAAGTAGAAAATGTGAGGTAGTTTTCAAAAGCTAAGCTGTTTTCTAGTGAAATAATAAACAGATTGCCGTTTCTACACAATCACCTGACAATGAGGCAAAAAAAAAAAAAGCTGATTACACCCACTGCAGCATAACAGGATCCATTTTGTTCAGCTTTAATCTGCAATACTATATTATATGCTGATACCTCTGTTAATGATTACACACTATATATAGGCCACTTTCATGTTCTAACTGATCCCCCTGTGACCAATTAATCACCATAAAAGGCGCTGCCACTGCATTTCAAAGAATTTCTAATAATTCAATATAATGGGCTGCCTCTCCTGTCCAAGAAATCAGTTTTAATTGTGTCATTAGAAGATGATGCTGTAGCTGTGGCTTGGAAAAAAACAATAGTTCTGTTTCTGCTCAACCGCCGCAGATCTTTTGAAGCTTACTTACCTGTGCGAGCCCAGACATCCTTTTTTTTTTTTAATGTAGCCACAGCAACCTGGCTGGTTCTTTGAAATCCCTGCAAAAAATAGAACATCATCAAGTAAGGAGGAACAGGAGGACGAGGAGGAGGCCCATATCGTGCAACAGTCCACAATACAAACAGTGTCCTCATTAATAAAACCCACTGCCACTGAAAGGCTCTGGCCTTATTGCAGCTCTACATAACTACACGATTAATTTCTGGAGTGAATTCTAATGAGACAGCAGTTTTGCAGACATATATCTACATGCCATTAAATGCTACCAAACGCACACCTTTAGTTTCTACTTTGGATGAAACCTTGTGACCGCTGCCCTCGAGAGGGCACGGCAATTGCGTGATTGACAGAGAGAATAACCAATCAAAACCTTCCCTTTTTAACAACAGGAAGTAAAGAAACAGTCGAGTGTACTGTAGTCGGTGGGTAGGCTAAATGTTTCGGCTGTACTGTGGTACAAAATCTCCGCCGAAGCTGATGTTTTTATCCGGCAGAAATATGTCGATAGCGCCCACTGACCGTGGACCGGCGGGCGGTGAACAAAGCAGCGACAACAGGTCGATTCACTCGGACATCGTGGAGGAGGTCCACAACGTCCCGATGCAGGTCATCGTCAGACCGTTTCCCCCAGTGCTGGACGAGCATAAAGTTCAGAGCCTGATGGACACAATAAGGGTGACACGGTTGTTTTATCTTTACATTTGTCTGAAGATTATTCTTAAGTTTCAGGGTTACTGTTGGCCCACTGCGCTGCTGTGAATTACTCAGTTTAGCTACACACCTCTATCTTGACAGGTTTTACTAAAACAGTGCCGAATACTCCAAACCAGGCACTGATACTTTCCAAGAAAAAAACAAACCCAAAATATCAGCAAACATTGGAAAACTACATTGGACCACATCTTTGTTTTCCAAGTGCCTCTTTAACTTCCCAAACACTTTCCCAACTCCTCCCAATAAATGACGTACTTGTGATGAAGACCGTTGGCGCCCCCGGTCCCCCTGAAGACATGGCAGGTATTTTTCCTGCATTAACCTGCATGGTTTCTCTTCTTTCTCCACTTTCACTGTATACAAAACAGACTGTAGAAAAGTGTCTGTCACCTCATTAAAAAGAAAATCAAAAGAAGCTGGTATTTTATCCAGTGTTGACTTTTGTAATCTTAAGCCAATCACAATATGGGACATTGTCTCAATATGATAGGTATGATATTGCGCACGACTGGCGTTGAAGGGTGGTGTTTTCTTTTAAAATCAATGTATATATTTAGCTGAAAATATTTCCTGCCTTGCTTTAAAGTGAGGATTTGAGAATTATTATATTCCTTTGGTTTATCAGAAGAGGCAGTGAATAGACTATATGTATGACACTTGCTTTTTACTTTAAGACATTTTCTTGTCGTACTTGCTTAAATTTCACTCCACACCTTGTTGTACGCTTTAACTGACACTTTATCTTTCCTTCCAGGAGACGGCAGATATCAGCGTCGTTCCTCCTATTGATGTGCTCTGGATCAAAGGCAGAGAGGGAGGAAATTACTACTACTCCTTTGGAGGCTGTCACAGGTTTGCTGCCTATCAGAGGTTGAACATGCAGACCATTCCAGCAAAGATCATCAAATCAAACATCTCAGACCTAAGCACTTACTTGGGGGCATCAACTCCTGATCTGCGGTGATGCTGCAGCAGCTAGGAGCTTTCTACCCCCCCCTTCAAATGTACTTGCCTCTGGTGGATCATACATAATATGGCTGTAACTCTCCCGTTGATGACTGCAGAGCAAAGGTTTTGCCAGCAGGGGGAAACGTAGCTCTTTAGTTAAATATGTGGCATTTGAAACTGCTTAAATGTATGCATATTAATCATGTGATAGTTTTAATGTTGCCAAATACCAGCTGCACATACAAATGTAACAGTTTTCTTAAAGTTCTTTATTTAAAAAATATGGCAGCTGAGATTGGGCTAAGATAAGCTGTTTTTTTTTGTTTTTTTTTACTTAAATTGACTTATAGTGTGAAAGTATGAAGGAGGAAATGCATTTAGCACATCTTCAGTGTGTTAGCTATGAAATAAAACCTTAGCATTGTGCCCAATAACAATAGACAAACGTGAGCATGTCAATCATCTTACTTCATGTAAGGAGAAAGACAAGCTGAGCTGTCAGTACCAACTATTCCATAAACTGAATTTTAAAAGTATAACCCTAAATAAAATTATTTATAACAAGCTCTCAATTCTGCTGGTTTTATTGGTGATCATGGAATAAATATTACAGCTAATGTACCTACATTTATGAATGATACATTTTTAAAAAGAAATAAACACCAGTCATAAATTAAAGGAACCATTTATCCTTTTGCTTTTTCCAGTCTGCATTCTTATCTGTGTGTTTGCTAATGTCACAACAATTATGTGAAGATGATTTTTATAATAACAAACTTTGTAACCAGTGACATGAACACAGACGTGCTACATATGTATATTATTCAAAACTGAAAAAAATATATATATAAAGACAATACAACTTGCATGTAGAGCTCCTGTTTCTTCTTATTCCATCACGCTTTATGGTGTCAGCGCTCTGCTATATCTAAATAGTTACATATATAATGCCAGTTATTCCTTATTTTGATGCAACAGGAATTTGAAAACCACGTATTTGTATTGTGGACTTTTTATCCATTTTGCCCCACAGCCCAAGCTTTGACAGGAGAACAGGAATTGTGAGAAAAATGCTAAATAAATTTAGGGTCAAATAGCAAAGGTTGTCTGTTGTTGGTCAGATGCACGTGGTGGATCAGCTCACCCCCACTCAGCCCTAAAATGATGAAGCAGTTGTTTCAGCAGTGTGTTTGTTCTGTAAACATAGTCGAGTAACGCTGCAGCGTAAGGTGGTTGGAGACGATCAGGTGTTTTCACAGCAGACATTTTTACTTGTCAAAGTTGGAAAAAGCACAGCTGTTGCTGATAAAATTAACAACTTCTTTGTTCTGTCGAAGCGCTCCTGTGACAGCGAGCCAGCATGCACAGCGCAGCGGCAGAAAGTGAAGCAGTGAAATTGAATTCAGCTATCATTAATTTTACTTATGTGCTTTTACTGTTGTGACATTTGCTTACAAAAAAAATCCACCAGTGGCTTTCCTTCAAATTCACCTCTTGAGGCGCTTCTGAGTACTGAGGAAGATTTAAATACACCTTCTCTGTCGCTGGTTGAAGTTATTTTTGTCTGAATTGTATTAGAAGGACCCCGTGGATCTAGTTTTAATTTTAGAATCAAATGACCGGCTTTATGTTGCAGCTGCAGATTTTCTTTTCGATAACTAGGAGACAAATTTCTGTAAGACTGCTGTTTCTGTTTCTTTTGGGTTTTTTTTAATAAATCTCTGTAGCGCTGGTGTCACACAACCCTGTAGTTTTTCAGTCATATTCACCCACGTTGTTCATGCACAGTCAACTTTGATTGTGATGTTCCAGACAGCATAAGACAACGAGGTAATAGAAAGGAGCCTATAGACCAGATGGCTTGCTGAAGGAGTGAGGTGTTATGAGAACATCAAGCTGACAAAATGCAAGATGTTAAGTCTTGCTGAATCTGCTCATTGTGCTTGCCGTCAGTCTGTCTCTCTCTGTTGTCTGAAAATGATCCCCAGTGTAACCGTCCAGATTGTGTTTTGACAAAGAAAGCGGAGGAGCCTTCATCGTACTGGTCAGCTCATATCAAATACTTTAACCAAGGCGATCTCAGTTGAATATGAAAAATACCCTGATTAGTTGCTCGCTCTTCAGGCAATGGTTCAGACTACAAATATTTCTTTCTTGCCATACCTCACATAAATAAATGCACACCTCTTTTACGTAGTACCTTGTTTATTGTTGTTGCTGACCTTGAGGCAGGCCTTGCTTACTAAATCAAGCCAGACAGCAGTTCCTTTAACTCAATCTTAGAGGAAGGAACTGTAGTCTTACAGAATAATATAAGTACGCCATACATTTAGTCGTGGCCTTTCCGACATCAGCTGAGAGCAACCTGCTGATCTCCCTTTGTGGCCATCGAGGAAATGAAGGGAGACCCGGGGCAGCTTTTACCGAGCGGCCCCTAAAGGACTCTAAATTTCACCTTTGAATCGTCGCGTGTGAGAAGATTTCCTGTAGCTCCCTCACTGTCTGGAAGTAACCGTATCCTCAAAGGGGTTTTGACACGCAATACTGGTATGAAAAAATACATTGCACCTGTTGCTTCAGGGGAGCAGTTTCCATGGGTGGTTTTGCACACTTTATCTTTGAGGATTTAAACAGATCAAGGGGATTTGAGGGTTAAGAAGAGGAACTGTTTGAGGCAAATGGATGGATTCTCACACACACACACACACAACTCACGAATGAATCAGATTTGTGGGTTTTTTTTGGGGGGGAGAGGTGGTTGGTGACGTTCTTGCCGATTGTTTGCCCGACTTGTGTTTCAGCCAATTTCCTGTTTCCGGGCTTAATCACATGTAGAAGGCTGTCATTATTCAGAAAGAGAGAGAGCGAGAGAGAAATGCCTACAGTTTAGGATTTTTTTTTTAAAGAGCCTGCTCCTGTACCTGAGGAAATGATTTTATTGATTAAAACAGTGCAACACATTGATCAATAAAACATTATGTGACCACAGCAGCGTGACGAGGCACCTGGATAGCACACAGATAAATTGAGGCCATGCCACTTCCACAGACTGGATGTCCTTTTCTCATTTACTTTTTGGCTGTTTGCTGTTGTATTGCTTTTACTGGTATTTACTCTATGTTTACAAGCCTTTTATTTGGTGATGCTTTTTTGCACCGAACAGGGTGTGATGTTGTTACAAATATTTAAAAAAAGAAACACCGAAACAAATACCCAGAAACGGACAAATGAAACAAAAACAGGCTATTTTTGTATCAAACATCAGCATGAATAATAATGGAAGACTATAAAACAAAGCTGAATGATATTAAAATTTATGTTTTTTGATGTGCAAACTCATAAAATAGTTCTGACAGTACCTTGACTGTCTTTCCTTTTTTGTGCTATTTTGGGGGAACCCATGGAGACTGTGGGGCTCTAAGCAATAAAACTTTTACAATAAGGAGGTTAGGAAGAGTTAATAAACATTGTGGAAGCTCTATTCACATTAAAAGCACTAATTAAGGATAAGGTCAGTAGATGAGTATCTTGTTTATGTAGCTGTTAGAGTGGCTTCTGATTAAAAAAATTAAAATGGGTTAGACTGCAGTAATGAGTGGCTTTTGAACCTTTTATGATTACAACAAGCTTTGTGTCTGCAACACATAGAGATCAAATATCTTGGATTCAGTAAGAAAAACTAACAAACACAAATAAAACCCAAAATATGTCTTTCATCTTCAATTTTTCATATCTGCTGGAAAAGAACTGGAGTACCATCTTTATTTCAGCATCCAAATCCCATTGAAAAACATTTCTATCATTGTTGAAATTAGATGCCTGTATGGTATAGAAATGTATGAATTAAAATGATGTAATTTTCTACAATAGTAACCAGCTTACTGAAAGAGTCAGATATTCCAGTAAAAATCCCTATTGAACTCCATTTTTCTCCATGTTTGTGGAATTCATTATTGTGGCAGATTCGTCTTGAAATGCATTTATAAAGTGATCAGTCTTTATCTAGAAAGTGACTCAGTGGTGCAGTTAATCTGCTTACATACTATTAAGTTGATTCTGGCTTCCTTGTTTAGTTTGTCCACATTTTAAAATGAAGCTGAAAAATGATCTCTGGTTAGCCGGCTCAGCCATTTGTTCCACTTGGGGAGGCATTACAGCCAAACCCTCTTGAAAGAGTTTAGGTTTAAGGCCGTTTGAGTCGATGAGGACTTCTCACAGCTTCCTATCCGGAATTCCCTCAGACTGCTGGTGGCTGCAGGCGTGTAATTTGTGCCAGATTTGCAACGCCGTATCCACCCTCTGACCTCAAAACAGAGACACATTGTGCACAAACTTTCTACTCTATGTCGCTTTGTGAAAGTGTTCATGTGGCTTAATGAAAATAGGTTGTATTTCGCTCAGCCTGCAGAACTGCGATGGGGCTCTATTGGAGAATTTCCACCATAAATGATGATCAAAGTAATTAGAAAGCATTGTCAGTGGTCAGTTATCAGGTATTTAACATCAGCTTAGTCCTCTGAAATTGCTCTGTAGACTATAGTTGGAGGTGTAGGAAAAAGCCCAAGACGCCATCAGTTAAATATGATACAGCCAGGGGACAAACAAAAACTGTATACAACATTTTTTCTCAGCTTTAATGCAAAACAGAACTATTGTTGAAGGGAACAGATTCTTTTCATTTTCAAAACTATATTTGCATTATTGGACCCCTCTAGAAAATCTTTGCTTTGGTACAGCCCCTCAATTCATTCACTGTCTGCAAGAAGCTGTTAGTATCCCTCCCTCTAAATCCACCTCATCCTTTATGGAAACTTACTTCTGATTGGCTGCCCCTCATAAACTGAAGATTGTGAAAAAGGAAGTGTGCATTAATGAAAGTAGGAATAGCAAGACTCGTCTTCTCAAAACTTATTCATAAACCTAAAATCTGTAACAGTGGATTAAATTAAATTTTATTTATATAGCGCCAAATAACAGCAACAGTTGCCTCAAGGTACTTTTTATTGAAAGGTAAAGACCCTACAGTAATACAGAGAAAACAAGGAAAACCCCAACAATCAGATGAACCCCTATAAGCAAGCACTTTGGCGAGTGTGGGAAGGAAAAAATCCCTTTTTACAAGAAGAAATATCCAGCAGAACCAGGCTCGGGGAGGGGCGGCCTTCTGTCGCGACCGGTTTAGGTTAGGGGAGGAAGACAGGACAAAGACACACTGTGCAAGAGAGCCAGAGATAAATAATAACCAAACTAAATTCAGAGTGGTGTATAAACACATAGTGAGTGAAAAAAAGGTCCATGAACAAGAAAGACTCAGTGCATCATGGGAAGCCCCCAGCAGCCTAGGCCTATTGCAGTTTAACTAAGGGAAGATTCAGGGTCACCTGATCCAGCCCTAACTATATGCTTTAGGAAGGAAAGTTTTAAGCCTAACCATAAAAAATAGAGAGGGTGTCTGTCTCCCAAATCTGAGAGTTGGTTCCACAGAAGAGAGGTCTGAAAGCTGAAGGCTCTGCCTCCCATTCTGCTTCTATATACCCTGGGAACCCAAGTAAACCAGCAGTCTGAGAGCAAATTGCTCTATTGGGGTGATACAATACTATGCGGTCTTATGTGTGAATTACAATTTCAAAAGATCTTTGAATGAAAAAACATGATGATGAGTGACACAAGGTACTTTTGACTTCCAAAGAGAAACAAAACAGACATTTAGAACCCTCTTGAGGTGGGTGATGCACCCAAAATCTCAAGTCGAATGACCATGAGCATCTTTTTCCAATCTTTCTTCCAATCTTTATACAACCAGAGTTTCTAACCCACCTTTAGTGCTGCTGAAAAAAAAAGAGAAAAAGCCCTCAAATCCTAAAAGACCCACAATAAGTAAGTCCCTTCTGCTGATACTTTAAGTTTTTCCAGCTTGTCTGTGGCTGCCAGCCTTGAGCTACTGATGATGTAATTGGATCACAAATGCAATACATCATCTGTAAAATGGCTGGTTTGTTTCAGTGTACTCAACATCACTAAACAAGATGAAATATTGCATTTGCTGGAATCTCTTTGAGCTCTAGATTTAGTGTTAAAATGTGTATTTAGCACAGCAGGAAAGTGTGTCTGAGGTCAGCTCAAAATAAACTTCAGAGCCCATGTTGATTGTAAAAAAAGATACTTGTCACACTGTGCAATAGTGTTGAGCCCACTGATGTCTTTTTAATAGCTTTTGAACAACAATGGAGCTTGATGTCACAGAGGAATAAACTATAATTGCTAATACACATGCAACACTAGTTAGTTGGGACTATCCATTGTTGATTTTTTAGTGTATGAGTTGATTTCTTGACAGCAGAACAAACACAGTATCACCAGACATGTCCTTTGAAGGGATGTATTCATTAAAGAGGTCGTTAATCATCTGTTTTGTGTCAGCAACACAGGACATCAGAAGAATGGGGCAGAGCACCAAAGTGGTGTTGTCATGCTCTGCAGCAGTCAGTGACATAAATCAGAATTTAAAGATAGAAGACTGGACAGTACTGTGCTTTTGCCACTCCAGAAAGAAACAGAATGAATTTCTTTAAACTTTTTTTTAAATCTTCTCTAATTGTGGAATTAATTAGACACTGGCTCTTTGAAGTTGCACTTGAGCAAATATCTGTTTTGATCTAAATGTTCATGTCAGCATATTAAAATACTCAGAAATTTCCATTTTTGATGTCCAGTGCTTAACAAATTTATTAGACCACCACCCAGTGTAAGGTCTATGCCACAGCTGCCCTACAGTTACAGTACTGATAATTACCCAAATCATGTTTCTGTAACGGTTAACTCACCAGTACGCACAAGCTACTTAATCAAAACGATTTTTAAAAAAATGCTAAAATATAATTATTGTAGGTATCAATGAATTTTCAAATATATTGTTTTACCAAAAGCAGAACAAAATAGTAAAGTACTTTATTATTATCATCTTTATTATTATTATAAAGCCACTTCTAAGTGACTATGTATCTAACCATTTTATGCTATAGTAAATTTAGTAAATAAGATGGACTTAATTATTTTTTAGTTGAGCACTGAAAGTATCTTTGTACAGGAAAACAAATTGCGCAGTGTGACTGTAAGTAGCAGTTCCTGCAGTAAATGTGCCATACTCTGCAACCTTCTTAAAATGTCAGTGTGTGGCATTAATAACAGATGCAGCCTGGTCCTTGGTAAAGGGATATCAATGGTTTATTTCTGTTTATCCCGAGGGTGTGTACTAAATGTCATTAAAGTCCAATCAGAAGCTGTTTTAACTTAGCACCAGACTCATTAGACTAGACACCTCATAGAGGAAGAGAACCTGAATGCAGGACACCGGCAAAAGAAAGAAAAGTTCAAAAGATTTTAATTCAAGGATAGAATCATACAGGAAAGCACAAGTCATTAAGATTGAAAAAAAAAAGGGACTGGCAAGAGGAAGACATGAGAAATACCCGGAAGGGCTAGAAAGCTACGCTACAGGAAACAACAATCTGGCCTAAAGCATATGAGCATATGAGCGTTGCTTACCTAGCATATCAGCTGTACATAAAGCCAGAAATGTCAGCCTCATAGGGGCACAAGACAAATATCACAGGATCTTGGTCCTGATTCGCATCCTCTCTGAAGACCACAAACGTATATACAGAATTCTGCACCACTGACAACTATCAACAGAACAGCAAAATGTGTAACAGCTCACACAGAAAACCTTCATCTGTGTGAGCTGCTGTTCTCAGAGATATCTGAAGCGCAGTGATACAGACCTCAGAGGGTGGCAAACACAACATGCTTTTACTTCATCACTCTGGATAATTTGAGCTTCTCCTTCTGCAAAGGCACAAAAGTCTATCACAGTTCCAACAGAGTTGTTCTCAGAAAGCTTAATCTTGGTGCCAAGTCAGAATTCTCACAAACTACTGTAGGGCACGCGAAACCAATATGAACGGAGCAGCTGCAAATTCACATACTGCACAAAGATAATAATAAATTCCCAGCAAGACTTCATGATAGATGTAATTAACCGTACAGCAATCTAATTTGTTGGTTAATAGTTGAGCGGTTTCGTTGACCTTTAATGTGTTATTACTGGATCATCAGATTTCAAAACAAATTAAAATCGTTTTGTGTGTCTTCCATAGCTCATAATATTTTTAATTAATTCAGATGAAGTTGAATCTCTGGAGAGAGTATTTTAATTCTAAAGCTGAACATTCACACAGCCTCTGGCTCTGCGGGGTCCTGTGTTTGATTCATTTTGTTTTGCAAGCCCTCCCTCAGCAGACAGTTCGGGTGTCTGACTGTTAATGCAGCTGAGACACGCTGAAGTGGCTGAACGTGCTGCCGACTTGCCTCTGCTCATGTGGCTTCAGAGGCGCTGAATCATCCGTTTTCCACCACTTTGTTTTTTTAAACTATGGGCAGCAACTGAGTAAATTCTTGTGATTCCAGGATCATCTGTTCATTGTTTGTTTACGCTTACTTAACTTTCTCCCACTGTGACCTGTGATCCTCAGTAAGAGCTAAAACCAGCTTTCACTATGGGGACACAACAGTAGTATTATTTACTCAAGCTCGCCTAAGTCTGTTTGTTGCTGTGCAGTAGATATAGTTAATGTTTGCTCCCAAAAAAGAAATAAAAATAAAATAATTTCTTCTCGTTGTTATTATTATTACTACTAGTACTCCTACTGCCAAATACGACAGTGGAGAAATCACTTTATAAACTGCATGCGTATGCTATAAGTTAATTTAGGTTTTGTCTGTACTGATGTGGTTTACCAGCCCACAGAAACAGACCTTCCATTTACTGTAAAGTAGCTAGAGAGCAAACTTCAGTCCCTAAATACCTTTAAAGCTTTACACATCAATCCGTGCTTTTGAATTCTGAACATTTCTAATCATGCAGCTTCTCATGAAGCATTTATTATATATTAATTAAGAGTGGTTGCATCTCATGCATGGAGATTCAGAACTGGAATGTAGTACATTTAGTTCAGTACTACACTTTGTACTTTGAATGCTTCTGTGTGATGCTGCTCTACACTTAAAATAAGTAAAAATAAAATAAAACAAAATAAATACAGTAAAATAAGTAAAGTGTTCTTTTTTTTTTTTACCCCACTTCCTTTTTTAAAAACAATTATTAGTTTGATTTTACATACAAGGCAACTCAGGTTATTAAAAACTTGAATGTTTTTAGACTTAATCAATAATATAAAGTGGTTTAAAGTAAATGAATACAACATTGCCCTGCCACTTAATAAATTCTACTATTCCTACTAGATACTACTGCTATTACATTAGATGTCACATTCCCATATTCCTCCACCTTTGTGACCACACTGTGTTTGTGAGGCTCCAGAGATCCCTTCCTCTTCTAACAATTCTCTCTTGAGTGTCTCCTAACGTTTCCCCTTTAAGTGGAAAGGACCATCGTTTATTGAGTCCTTTTCACTGGAGAGGCTAGTGTAACTCTAAATGTTGCTGTCAGCTCCTCCCATCCAGTTATAAGAGCCCAGCTGACCAGGTAGTCTGTGTCCATCCCTGACTAGGCCCTGCGAAACGGACTTATGAGAAATTGGTGAGCTTTATTAGAACCGTGCGTTTTTGGTTGTATGTAGCAGGCTTTGTGCCGTATTGAGATGTAGGTAGGGACGGTCCCTGAGGTTGTTTTCCGACTGGTTGCACGGCGGATCTGGAGTCGGGACTGGTAACTTTTTCAATGATGACTTTTGCCATGCTGCGGCCTGTGGCGACGCACATGATCTACTCGGACTTCACTGTTATCTCCGAGGACGATGAGAACCGCAGCGAGAGCGACGGCAGCTCGGAGCAAAGTTACTGTAGCTCCACCGACAAACGAAGACGGATTTCCAGCAAACTGGAAGGAGACTCCGCGGTGGTCATGAAACAGAGGAGCGCGGCTAACGCCAGGGAGAGAGGCAGGACGCAGAGTGTCAACACCGCTTTCACGGCTCTCCGGACTCTCATACCCACGGAGCCCGTGGATAGAAAGCTCTCCAAGATTGAAACTCTTCGACTGGCATCCAGCTACATTTCTCACCTGGCCAACGTGCTTCTGATTGGAGACGGTGGCGCAGATGGGCAGCCATGCCTTGGCGGAGTCCATGCGCAAGGAGAGATTGGGGCAAAGCAGCCGCGGACCATCTGCACCTTCTGTTTGAGCAACCAGAGAAAAGGGGTAAATGTTTTATATCTCCGTGCTCGATTTTACAAGGCTTAAATTTGACTTCTGGGTTAAAAATGCCAAGAACTTTGTCTCAATAATAGTGCGCAGTGAAATGCACCATGTCTGTCACTAAGCATTGCAGCTCTTTTTTTTTTTAAATTTATGTATTTTTTTTATGCTGATGTTTGTTAGAGTATAACACAGTGCATCTCTTAACCATCGCGCAAAACACTTAGTTGTTGATTTGTAAGAACTACATTTATTCACGTGAAAACATCGCTTTTGTAAGCCTTTATGGCGCAGATTTTTTTGTTGTTGTTTGTTTGTTTTGTTGAGTGCTTATATATGACCGAGGGATGTCTTTTCTTTCTTTCCAGATCAAAGATGGAAAAGACTGTTTGAAAATGCGAGGGCTAGGTCCGCTGCGAATGAGACGCTGACTGAAGACCAGTGAATGTCTGACAGCCTGAAAACCCTCAAAGACTTTCTCAGGGAAGAGTCGAAGCTGGTTTTGGAGAGCGTGCTCATCTACATGTACACATGCTGGATCAAATAATGGAACCAAAGAAAGGAATATTTATACTTGACTGGAAATTTACGCATAAGCCTTTCAAAGATGCAGTGCATTTTTTTTTTTTAAGTTGTGGATTATTTTTTGTTTGGTGTCTTTTTTTGTTGGCAAAATTTTAAATAAAATATATTTTATAAAACAAAAACAATTCCCCTTATTTAAAAGAAAAAAAAAACACATTTGGCACAAACAAAATGAATTGAATCATATCATAATGTAGTTCAGATTTCCTGCACTAAAGAGGAGATTAATGGAGTGTATATATCTGGGAACAACAATCTGTTGAGGTCTTCTATTTCATCACCCACTTTAAAAAAAAAAAAGAGTACTTCCAATATACAATAAGCAGCTGCAGTTTGGAAAATTGTCGCTCTTTTCTAATAAACTTTTGAAAACATTGATTCTAATCACAAATTTGGAGGTATAAATGTTTTTTTATGTCTTTGCTGAAAGATTTTACACATACAAACATTTCCACTGTTTACAGCGATGGTGCCAATGCATTGTTTATGAAGCCTTGCAGACCCACGGCAAAAGGTTCGGGGTTTCCAGTGTCACTGAGTGGTGTATTTTTCCCAAAACTCACGATTGGTGTTTTTTTTTTGAAGTCTGTTATCGATTAGTCACGGCAAATAGTAGCCCACACTCTGTTCGGAGCCCCCAACACAGCTGTTGGTATGTCAGAGGGATAAATCACTGCTGTGGGCCCAAAAGACAGGGAGATGGGGTGAGAGGTCAGAGGTCACAGTGTAGTATTGAAGTGAAAGCTAAGTGACATTTAATGATTGCAAATGATGCAAATTTAATCACAGAGCAGATTTTCAAGATATGTATCTTTTTATCTTGTCATTTCTTATTACTAGTTCAGGAAACATTGCTGTATTTGATATTCAGGTTCTCACATCGCTATCAGCATGACAGATGATTACTGTTTTATTTATTTTCAGCTGCAAAAGTGAACTTTCTCTTGTGCTTGCCATCTTTTGTGCACTCTGGTTTCTGTAGCACAGAGCAAATTCAGACAGCTTTCATTGACAAATGCAGATAAAGTAAATACTAACATAAAATCTCCCAGTAAAGTGTTCAGGCACCACATGCTCTCAGAAAAGCTTCAGTGTCCCTTGGCACTCGTTCTCTGAGACCCTGAAAATCTGCTGGAGGGAAGGAAGACCAGTCTTCCAAAAGCTTTTTCCTCATTTGACATTTTGAGGATGATGATGATAATGATGATGATTATGATGATGGTGATGATGTTGGCGAGCACTGTCTAACATGTTCTTTCACAATCTCCATAGGTATGTCAATATCAATCACATATCTATCACATTATCCCTCCAAAAGTATTCCAGTAGCTATCATAATACTCCAGTGGAAGGGGGCATTATCCTCGTGGAGGAGACCATTCCCATGAGGATAAAAAGGCTTTAAATGGATAAAGGTGATAATTCAGAACTGAAATTTGATTTGTAGTGACGCTTCTCTCTAAGGCATATACATGCACATCAGACAACTGGCAAGATGAAGAGTAGTTTAAATGCTTATAAAGCATTTAGTTTGATTTATGTTTGTAATGTTTTCATTCCTATAAACATTTTTTGATTAATTTGTCCAATATGTGGCCTTCACTAACTTTATCTAAACCATTATGGTCCCCTGAAAAATAAATAAATAAATAAAAATGTTACCCACCACTGCAGTGTGGCAACAACTGGACCCAAATAGTGGCTGTGAAATGCTCCCCACAGCACAAAAAAGATCCCCTAACTGTAGGGGTCAAGGGTTCAACTTTTTCCTTTAGTTTGCCATGTGTCTGTATTTCATAATGCTGCAAAGCAAAAGCCGCCCTGTCTCTGTGGGCCTCCTCTCCAGTCTGTAATGAAAGCTTTAACAGGCAGATTGCAGCTCAGCGACACACAGCTGAGCCCAAGTTCCCTTCTGGCATCTCTTTGAATAAGACTGCAAATTCAGTCCTCAGAATGACAGAGGAAGGCTCCCCGGTGAAACAGGAGGCTGTATGGAAAGTTAATTTTAAGGCAGCTAAAGGTGCAATGCTGGGGGTCTGAGTTTCCTTTGCCGTCCCTCCCCCACCTGCTCTGTCAGGATAAGTCGAATTTGTCCTCCGCACTCAGGGACCGGGCCTCCTCAGATGGCTCCCTGAGGCTCCCCCCGGCAGGAAGATGTCACGTAGGCAGAGGAAGGGAAAACAACACGCAGCCGACCTCTCTGAGGAACTCTCTGTGCGGCGGGGCTTTGGGTCATCGCCAGTCTTGACATCATCCGGCACTGGGACCCAGATGTACCGATCTCTAGTGATGCTTTTCAGACTGAGCAAACAAAATACTGATTGTACAATCAAATCAACAGTTTTTTTTTTTTTTTTTACTCAGAAAAAAGTTTTTTTTAAAAAAGATGGTAGAGATCATCAGAAGAAAAGGGCGGGAACAAAGAACGCAAGTAAAGTCAGTGAAAAACTCAGTCTGGATCTGCTTAAAATGTCTGACAGGCGGGGGTCCAAAGGATCCACCTGGAGATCACTGCAAAGGTTTACCGCTTCACTTTGGTAAGTTTTTCCTCCTCCTTGGACATCCCAGTCCCAACAGAGAATTTTAGCGGAGCTTAAATGAAGCCAGACGGCAGTTCCACCTCCTCCTGCCAGTTTTATGTTCTGTGACATGACGATAATAGATGGAGCTCTGCTGTCTTACCTAAAACTACTAGAACAGAGCATTTTCTACTAAATTAGGTACATTTTTTTCTGCTGCATCATGTATCTTCATTGAAGGAAGGTTTTATATTTTTCTTTTTTTTGTATGCACAGCAAAGTGGATACTGGATGTTTTATATATTACTCACTGGTTATTTTACCAAACTATCGAGCTAAGGCATTTTGGACTTCCCCCGTTGGTGTTGCGTGACTTGGGTACAAGATGCTAGAATAATGTTTAATTGTGCAATAAAATGCAAAGCTTAAACTGCACTGTGTGTGTAAAATTTGTTTCTTTATGTTTCTCATTGGGAAGCCCAGCGCTTTATTGTACACTACAGATATATGGTATAGAGTTATTCATGAATAAAAGCAGAGAGAAACTGGTGTCATTTTACATCTCATTGTTCTTCTTGGTGATTGACAGTTATGCAAGAAGAGGAAGAGACACATTTTTGGAAGCACAATTTAATGAGTACTACTACTGAGCTTAGTCTATGAAAACACCTTTGCAAATGAGACACAAATCACTGTTCCGGCAGCTCAAAGTGTTCCTGTCCTTGCCTCACTAACATAAGATAGAAAAAAGTTAAAATAGATGATCCAGAAACAGGAAGGATGTAAAGCATTTTTCAGCATCATCTGGGAGCGCAGGACTGATTCCCACATGGGTGCTTATCTTCATCATTTTGTAGTCTTCCCAGAGAGCTGTTGTTAGACATAAACCTGCACATGGTAATATTTTAATGGCTTTTGCTCTCAGAGTCTGCTTCAGCATGTTTCAAACACTCGCTGGCCAGAGAGATGGCCCCTGGCTCCACCTGCATGTCAAAGATATTGATAGTTGTGAGTCACTTTGTGGTTCCAGGCTCAGATACCATTCTTCTGATTTTACTGAACATGAACGCTTTCCCAAAAAGGAGGAAGAGGAGGGAGAGGAAGTCTGTCTGTTTGACCGTCAGCTGAGCTTCAGCAGGGGAGAAGCTCGCCAATGCGAGGAGACAGTTGTGTCTCCTCAAACATGCAAGAACAATTGTTTTCATGTGCCAGACAACTTGGCAAGGCCTTCAGAGGGAGAGGGAGGATGATGGAGAGTGAAGGGTGGGCGGGGAGAGCTGGTAAAAGGAAATCCCAGAGAAGAAATTAGGGAACAATGCACACCATCTTAACACTGCTCTGTTCTGTTTCAGGCTTGGACAATCAAGCTTTGGCAGTCAGCAGGCTGCCAAAGCTCAGGGCTTGAGGTGAGAATCCAGCAGCACAGACTTGAGGGGTTTTTGCTTCCTTAAATAAACAATTGAACAGGCAGCATGATGCAGCTCTGCAGCCTGTTGTGCCTCACAAAGACAGGATTTATTTCAGCCAGTTACAGATGAACTGAGCAAAACAAAACAAGACATTATCCAGATCAAACGGGAGGAAAAAAAAAATCTTCCCCCACCATGTGGAAGTGTTCATTATTGGATGTTTAGAGGAAGTGTTTGTGTTCATTTAAATACATTTTCTCAGCTTCCCACAATAAATTCTGTCCCACTATTTCACTATCTTCCATTTAGTTTGATTTTCTTGCCTGTTCCTCGTGATTTTTTCTTGTCGGTATGTTTTTCTAGTTTATCCTGTTTTTGTTATCCCATACTTACTGTTAACTTTGTGGTTATCATGGCATATGTTTCATTTTACCACTGATTTTAATTTGTTCTTTTTGTCTTATGATCACTGATTATGTTCTTCATGTGGAAAGCACCGAGGATCAACTTCTGTCATTGCTATGTAGCACCTAAAAATCTTTATATAAATTGACCAAACGAAAGAATAATAAAGAATGATTTTTTTCCTACTTAGAGGTTGCAAAAGGAGGCTGAAAACATGACAAACTACAGAGTTTATAGTTTCACATTTTACCTTTGTTAGTCACTTTGGAGCACAGATAATGTTCAGTCAACCTTAGCGACACTAGAATGGGTGTAGGAACTTCATTCTTCCTAATGTCAAGCGGGGGGCAATGACTGGAATTAAGGTAACTGCATAGACATCTACAGGAAAATGGACCTTTAGCTCCCTTCATCTATGACCTCTGTAAACACCTTCCTGATGAGTTTATGGTCTCATTTGTTAGTTTCAAGCCCTACTGAACACAACACAGGGTTAATTTCATAAATTATGGTGAAAATTACAGTCATAAAAGACAATGAAGCAGTCACATTTGGTTCTAATCGCTGTGTTTAAAACGCAATTCATTCAGAATCAATATAATGATTATTTTCTTGATTTTAGGCCCTGAAATTGTGAAATGTTTGTTGCATATTTTCATGCTAGAGATAACCATAAGGCAAGAAGTAGAGTACACCCTGGACAGTTTTCCAGCCCTTTGCATGGCTAAAACATAGAGACAGATCATTTAAAATCACTAAATAACCTTATAACTGCATGTCTTCAGGCTGTGGGTGGAAGTC
The DNA here is from genome assembly GCA_015107715.1 of Tylochromis polylepis. Taxonomy (NCBI): domain Eukaryota; kingdom Metazoa; phylum Chordata; class Actinopteri; order Cichliformes; family Cichlidae; genus Tylochromis; species Tylochromis polylepis. The sequence continues at coordinate 54,526 of VVHJ01026357.1, forward strand.
ACAGTGTACTCAGAGAAAACCCACCCAGACACGGAGAACATGCAAACTGAACACAGAAAGGCCCGGCCAGATTCGGCAGATTCAAACTCAGGACCTTCTTCCTCTGAGATAACAATACTAACCTTTGCGCCATTGTGCTGCCCTCAGTTTAAAAACTCAAGTTAGTTTTTTTTTTTTTACTGGAAGCAATGAAACGGAGGTGACATCTTCAACATAATGAGTAATTGTTGAGTAGCAGCCCTCACTGTTAGGCATTTTAAGTAAAAAAAAAATAACAGAAATCCATAACAATTAATAATTTTTCCATTTAATATTTTTTGTTGTTTTTGCATATAAACCTTTTTTTTTTCTTTTTTCGCTGTTTTCTGAAATGTATTCAGTCATCCTACTGTGTTTTATTGTGTTTATGTTTCAGTGTTTTTCCTCCTGTTGGACAATAAAATTAACTGAACTAAGAATAAAATGATTGGTTTTAAGTTTCTTTCCCTTTCTTATTTACTGTTCCAGTAACAATGTTATCGTGGAATAAATTAAAACAGGCTATTTTATCTCAATCCATAACGTGACCCCCTGCTAGCACAGAATCACCGGTACTGTTATGGCCCATCAAAGAGCTATATATCTGTCAAACCCTAGTAAACATGCGTGGTCTTCATGGGAAAGTCTCTGTGTACAGGGCCTGTGGGAGAGATGGCGGAACCATTGGGATGTTTCATTTCAGCAAACAGAGCAAACAGTCAGAGGATTTCCTCAATCAGAGGCGAAAGAGTTTGCAGTGAACAACCTTGCTGACAGAAACATGGAGACCTGCACAAGCAGCTGGGTGTGCTAACAACCTCTGGGATTTACTGTGGCGTGCAACACCCTTTAACAACAGTACTCAGAGGCAGAATCAGACACACACACAGACATACACATAGACACAGACATACATATAGACACACACACACACACACACTCACTCACATTTACACCAGCACTTAAACCTTCAGAGAATCACAACTTCGATGAGTCTTACAAGTTTTTGTCACTGAATTTTATGACTGCACTATTTCCTTATAACACATAGTTTGCATGAAGTTTAAGACTCCCTTGAGCTTGGTTATGACCCTTTTCTTAATCCAGCACAGGAATATCAGAACATCTGCAGTGCAGAGATATTTAAGAAATGTGGAGTAGCATGTTTTTGTATAAACTATTTATTTCTCATGCTGGGATTATTCCCTGTCACAGATCTAAAACCACTCGCAGCTGCACTTACTGGTGTCCAATAGGAAGTGGCCAAAAAAAAAAAAAAAAAAAAAAAAAAAAAAAAGAAAAATCCCATT
>VVHJ01026361.1:1624-17859 GCA_015107715.1 Tylochromis polylepis
CATGCGTGGATGTGAGGGTCGTTTGTGCGCCTCAGTGTGTGTGTGTGTGCATGCGTGGATGTGAGGGTCGTTTGTGCGCCTCAGTGTGTGTGTGTGTGTGTGTGTGTGTGTGAGTGAGTGGGTGTGTGTTGGATCTCTTGCAGCATTCCTCCCCATTTGAGCAAAGTGACTGGCAAACACAGACCTGTTTGTCTCTGTTTGTTTCCTTTTGAACTGCCTTCCTTTGAGCTTCCTTTCCGCCCCTCATACATTATTGCACAGCAGCCAACCTTGGTGCCTCAGTAAAAGATTAACTAAGCTGTCCTATTACAGTAAAGGAAATCTTTCGAGCAGCACTGTAATTTCATAGTCATGTTAAGGCAATGATTAATCAATTATTCACTCTGCCTTAAATTTTTTTTTATTGTATTGAAAAGAAAATGAATGTTAATAGAAGCAGCAGCAGAAGCACAGGCTCAACCACAGCGTCACAGGCAGAAATACTTCTGTGTACGCGTATCGTTAATGCTGAAATGATTGAACGATCAATCAAAGTGCCCAGTCACTGACATGTGATCGAGCAAATATAGCACACACTTACCTACTAAAGCCTCTTAACCTTAAAGATCGACTTACTTTCTTACCATTAGCTTAAATCTTAAATTTAAATAAATAAAAAATATAGTAATCATATTATATAATAAGTGTTTTAGAAGCGGAAAAGAGGAAAAAGGTCTCATTTGTATTGATAAATTCAGTGTCAAATCCAAACGAGCCTTTCGTTCTGTTTGTGTATTTTTCTAAAGTCTTTCTTGGAGCGTTTTGCCTTAGCGTCATAGTGAAGGAGAGAAAGGATGTCATGCAATCAAGACCCGACTGGGTCTGTGGGAACACTGATTACACAGCTTCTTAAAGCCCCCTCGGCCACCAGGACCCCCCACCCCACACCTACCCAAGTTTAGATTTCCCTAAATCAGCTTCTTGCTTAGAGTGATGGGGTCCCTCGGGTTTGGCTCGTACTGGTCAGAAGAGGACGGGGCTGTGACCTCATGTACAGTATTTACCTGCGGCATACTTTAGAAAGCAGATGTTAAACTCTCTTGTTAGAAAAAAAAAACTTCTTAAGAAGCTACACACGGCAGCCCATCCCGGATCTCCGGCTTTGACGTTTCCTACAAGATCTCCACCCACAGTTCCCTGGGAATCTGCTGTAGCGCTAAACTCTCATTAGAATTCCCCTGGCTGGCCTCCTCTTTTCGATATGGTAATTAGCAATGACTAATGACTTTAGCAAGTGTAAAAAATGAGCCAGTAATGGCCACATTACAATGGATTAGGAATTACAGAGGTTTAAATGAGAAAGAAAATGGTCTCTAATTATGGTGTGATTCTAAGACAAATCAGGGATGGTAAAGGAGTTTTCTGATACGTGGCTTTTTTTCTTTTCTTGTTTCCTTCTTATAAATTAGTAGCCGTATGATCTCAATGACTGGGAACGGCCACTCCCAGTGTGTTTCGACAGGCGAGCGTTCTTACATGCAACTCGACAGAAATGGCAAAAAGGCAGTGAGAGAGTAGTAAAGTGGAACTCGTGAGGTTATTGCACCAATAAGCAGAAATGTATAAATAGATATAATCCGAGACAGAGTGATTATATCTGAGTTAATCAGCCCTGCTCTGTTGAACTGCAAAAAATATCCTTAGCAAAAACAGCTCATTAGACGTGGAAATGAAGAAAGCAGTATAAAGAAGAAAGGACCACTATTCAATCAACACAATGAGACCACGGAAAACAAAGTGGCTGTGTGTGTGTGTGTGTGTGTGTGTGTGGTGCAACAACCAAGTCAAGGGTTACTCCATTAGTTATTCTAGCAGGATATAGCACACAGAGCTCTATAGTCATATTTCCCAGTTGTGTGTAAACATTATTTGTATTCTCTTTTGAACGAGCTGAAGGTTTGAACAGGCCGTGAGAACTGAGGTGAATCATTTTTAATACCTTATTTGATGCGTTTGTCACACAGTGCTGGCACAGGATGATGGCCTGCATTACATTTGAATGAAATTACAGAAGAAGAAAAAAATAACAACTTCATAATTTATTCTTTTGTTTGGAGGATTAAATGATTCTACTTATTTCTTTTTCTACTGCTTCTGCTTTAACAGCCCTTCCACTCACTTACTTTATATCACAGGGCTTTTGTTAACGAGCCTTTTCCCCAACTATGCCTCCACTGCTTGTAAATGTTATGGGTTGATAAAATTTTATTAAGCTTTCTCCACAGTCTCCTTAGCAAAGAAAAAAAAACACAAAAAAACACAGGCTGCTAAAATCATGCCTAATTACACAGGTATGTCGGGATAATTAACCAGAATAATATATTTATGAATGATGAACGTTTTTATGTGAAGCTGCCTCAATATAGGTCGCTGTGGTTGCAGAAAGCACATGCACGACCCCTGTCACGGGTTCAGAGCTCAGAGCTGGCGACTTTGGCTTGATGTGCCACACACGATGCTTTTAGTGCACAGAAAGACAACAGACACGCACTTGTCTGACGCTTTTAGTGTGTTCTTGATATTGTCAAAGGAGCCTCGGGGGAACAGCAACACACTACGGCCAATATTGTTGCAAAGCTGCAGGTTTTGCTTTTGTTTGCTTGCGCTTTTGTTGCAAAGACCTCCCAGTTGTTAAGTCTGTATTATTTGAGAGTGCTTTCATTTCCAAGGCCAAACTAACATGTGAGCTTTAAGCATGGAGCACAAAAAAAATAATGATTTATTAAAGCTTCTCTCTCCATCTAAAGGTCAGTATTACCATGCCATTGAGCTGAAAAGAGAATATTATGGTAATGTTACCAGCCTGAAGCAAACACACCACAAGCTTGTAATTATACTCGTTCAAGTAGACTATGGGAAAAAAAAGCAAAACAACACTGACAAAAGCATTATGATTTCAAGCGCTTCGTAATTATTTAATGCATTTTTCTTTCATTAAGAAGCAGTGAAGTTAACAGGCTGCTCTGCAACATATGGCTCATTTTGGAGCGGTCGTGCGTGAATGCAAAACAAAACAAAACTTCAGCTTGCAGCCACCGCACGCTGCTGGTGCAGGGGAATCGATATAATTGAGATGCAACTCTAATCGTTATATCTGTGTCCGCACACTTGTTTGCTGAATGATGCTGCGGATTGCTGTCGTAGCCTCAAGTAACCTGAGAAAAGACAGTTCTGGCAATCTGTGAGAGCGCTCAGCTCCGCGCCCACACACATACGCAAAGCCTCTTAGTCACTCCAGCTAGAAAAACAGGCAGATACATCACAACTGTTTCCCGCAAATCAATGCCATCAACACGCTTGTAAACGGACTGCCAGTGCGTTCAGGCTTTCTGAGCATTAATACAAAAAAGAAAAAAAGAAAAGGAGATGCTATACGAGTGCATTTGAGTGAAGTTCCGCACATCAGAGATACTTGAAGTGAAACTGCTATGATTTAAAAAAAAAAAAAATCTCTTTGCGGTTGCCATGGTGACACACTGCACTCCAAACAGTACAGCTGAGCTAAGAGAGATTTTAGTCATCTCACTCCTCCTCCTCTCACTCTTTTTCCTCACTACATATATAAGGGCATCCACCCCTATAGTAGAGTGGGCCTGCCATCACAAAGAGAAAACTATCATTAGGGCTCTTTTCAACTCGCAGGGCCTCTCATAAGCCTCACAGCGTCACATCTTTCCAGTCAAATAACTGGCAGTGTTTACGCTGGCCCAGGTAGATTTCCCATGCGGCCTCGAGCTTGGTGTATTATTCATGGTTGCAAGAAATATATCCGTATACTGTCACAGCTTGATTACAGCAAAAAAAAAAAAGAAAAAAAAAAGCTCTCTCTGCATGTGGAAATGTATGTGTGACTGATGTGACAGAGTAAACGCCTCGGAGGAGATGGTGCCTTTGTCTGTGGTACAAAGTGTGATACGCCAGTGGGGAGTGTGTATGGGTGCGTATGTGCGTGTGCCTCGGTGGTTTCTGTTGGTGAGTGTGCATGCATGTAAGATCAAAAAGTTGCCTTCATGCGATCTCCAAATAAATAAAACATAAGTTGTGCCGTGAACTAAACCGAGTCGTAGCTTTATGAATAAATCATTCCTTCCTGAACCCCCGCCCCCCCCCAAAAAAAACTGCTTTATAACAGCTAACTTATTCCACAATTATGTAACTCGGTGGCGTGTAACACAGTCTATTTTCTCAGTGCTTCCGACATTGGTAACAACAATAAACATAGTGTGACGTCCCACTTGATCCCTGTGCAAGATCAATAATTTCCTTGATCACAAGAGTTCACCTGGTTCCTCACTGAGGGTTTGGTTAGCAGCTGAATAATAGCTTTTATGTCAGAAATAATGGGTGTGCCTGCATTATGTAGAAAACCTTTAATTTCAAAGTGCAGCGGTCTATGGGTGAGTCTGCATTTGTGTTGAAAGGAACAGGAAAGGAACACGTACAATATTCAGTTTGAAACGTGAGCCATTTTGAAAGCTCTTCTCGAAATGAAACGAAGGCAAAACAATAGGGTATCTTTATCTAAACAAATAAAGTGATCACATCCTAAATGTTCTGGGAAAATGTTGCCCAAAGTGTATTTAGTAGTGCTTAAGGCAATTAAGGATTTTATGTGACTGTTGACCTTGTTAAGTAAAATGTCTGCATTAGATGATAAGTGAGCTGCTCGCCATCCCCAGCAAGAGGAAACTGAATTCATGTTGATCTTGAATCATTATCGTGGTCAAGATTGAAATCTCAATGCTAAAAAAAATGTTGAATCAATGTTAAAATAAGGATAAAACCTGATAAAGTAATAGACATTAAAAGAACACTGATCCACGGCGGTCCTGTTATAATTGATCGATAATGATCTTTCTATAGTTGATCAGGTGACAATGAGGTTGAAAAGTCATGGATTTATAGTTGACCGGGAAATTATATTGAAATGTGTGGATTTTATAGTTTAAATACCACTGAAGTTCAGTTGATCAGAAGTCATGAATTCAACATTGTGTCAATATTAGAGCGCAAAAATCATCAAGACTCAGAGGTAGAATTCAGATTGACAGTATAATGTTGATTTAACATATTTTCAATTATTGTTTGCAATCTGGGTCGCGTTTCAATGAGACTCTCATAAGAGTTGTCTGTGCTTAAATAAGTAAACAAATAAGTAAGTAATGGAGGCTTAAGTTGAGACGTTGCAGGCAGAAAGTCAACATCTCAACAGATGATCCAGATAATCCACGGAAGGCAGGGAAATAATAAACACTATGCTTGTGTTACAGTGCACAGCTAGTACTAGATGTGACTATTTTACTGCTATGTTTTTGCTTCACGTAATCTGTGAGAAATGCAGAACGGAAAAATCAAAATTCCCTGAGAAAACTGAGTGTTTAACCTCTCCTATTTAGTGCAAGGAAAAAAAAGCATTGCTGCAGCACAAAAAATAAATACTGACCCTGCTCGGGTTACATTATACGCCTCGTATACAATCCATTATCGAATGATTCTGACCGCCAGCCTGAGACACTGCTGCTGGCAGGAAGGGTGTGAGTGACAGGCCTGATTTAGTTCAGTCTACAGTCATATAACGGAGTGAACGGAGACACCTGAGGACTGGAGACAACTCCGTGGGGCCATGCATTTCAGGCAAATGCGCACCTATGAGCAGACAACAGATGCCGACTTGAAACATATCCAAACACATTCACCCGAAGAACAGCCTGCGCCCTTTTACTCATTGCACCTTCCTCACTGCGCTCAAAATGTAGTACAAGGAAAAAACTAGCTCTTCACTGTAACACAAGTATAGTGTTCATTATTTCCCTGCCTTCCATAGATAATTTGGATCATCTGTTGAGATTTTGACTTTCTGCCTGCGATGTGTTAACTTAAGCCTCCATTACTTTGGCAGGGTTCATAAGAAGAGTGAGGGCCAAGCCTTGCAACAATACTACAGCTGAATGTGGATGCGATTAGCTAGTTTGATTCTGCTCGCAGAAGGCAGACAACCACAGGGTTAACCAAAGCCCTGTGTTTTATTCATATTTTATGGATGTGCAACTGTTTACGATGGGAGAGGTGAGGGTTTTTCACCTCTGAAGAACGGAGAACAGAGTTGATTAGCGAACACGGGGGACTGAGAAGAAGTAAAGAGAGAGGCAGTTAACGGGTGAACAAATGAATGGAGAATATTTTGGGTGTTTATGTTTGTCTGTGTGTGGTGGGGGTGAGGGTCACTCTCGGAGTCCACCTGTCTGCAGAGATAAACAGAAGGAGGGCCCAACAGCACAGACCGGGGCTTATGGGAGGGCCTGACTGACAGTGCTGACATTTAGAAAGAGCACAGTAAACACGGCCTTACACAGAATAAATAGCAGGGGAAGCAGTTTGGCCAATACACACACAATCACGTACTGTACACATTAATGCATCGCATCAGTTTGATGCATAAATCTATGCATGCGCACAGAGAAACAGAGCTACCTGTACACCTTGATGCGCAGGTATCTTTTAGACTGTTCCAGTTCGATAGCCTACTATTAGAGAGCTGACAAAGAAAATGGCAATAAGTGTTTGCTTTTAATAGAGCCAGGCTACACACACACATGTACACACACACACAGATACACACACACACACACACACACACACACACACAGATACAGGCTGACGGGAAAATTAAACACGCCTACTGATTAATCCAGGACAGAGTGGATCATCAGTGTTGTTCCTTGGCCTTTTGTCTGATTAAATGGAGAAGTATGAAGAGAGAAGTGCTTCAGGCTGCCTACCACAGAGCTGAATACACCTCTAGAACAATCTGTTCTCACCTAAAGGCACAGCGATGACAGGTTTACAGGCACTGACTGGGAAATGTCAGCAAATTCAGAAACATAATGTCTTTTACATAATTTTATCCATCCATCCATCCATCCATCCATCCATCCATCCATCCATCCATCCATCCATCCATCCATCCATCCATCCATCCATCCATCCATCCATCCATCCATCCAGTCACATGGCAGCAACTCAGTGCATTTAGGCATGTAGAAGTGTTCAAGACGACAGGCTTGTCTGAGTATTTCAGAAATTACTGTAATTTTCACATAACCATATCTAGGGTTTACAGAGCACGGTCTAAAAAAAGAGGAAATATCCAGTGAGTGGCAGTTCTCTGGGTGAAAATACCTTGTTGATGTCAGAGGTTAGAGGGGAATATCCAGACTGCTTTGAGCTGATAGAAAGGGAACAGCAACTCTGTTATTAAACTTGTTACAACCAAGCTAAGCAGGAGAGAATCTACGTACCCCTCCTGTCAGCTACGAACAGGAAGCTGAGGCTACAGCCAAACTGAGTATTATTGGTGATGATGCCCATCCCTTTATGACCACAGCCTATCTTCTGATGGCTGCTTTCAGCAGGATAACGCACCATGTCAAAAAGCTCAAATGATTGCAAACTGTTTTCTTTTTAACATTACAATGAGTTCCTTGTGCGCAAATCGCCTCCACAGTCATACAAATCATATCCGTTTAACAGAGCACCTTTGGAACGTGGTGAAACAGGAGAGTTATATCATGGATGTACAGCCAACACAGCTGCAGCAACTCTGTGACGCAATATGTCAATATGGACCCTAATCTGCTTTATGTCGCATATTATTTCATGTAGTCCTTGATATCCACATAGTCACTTTCTATATCAGCTGCTATCAAATTAACAAGTTGTTCATTAACTAGTTAGAAATACAACATCAGACAAATCAATATTAGTTGAAGCTTTTTAAAAAAACTAAGATCAGCAGTATTTTCTTGCACATCAATAACTTTGTTAAAAAAAACAGTATATAATTCTGACTGAGAAGTGTTATTTTTGAAACTGCAGATATTTCTGTGCTTTAGCAAAGTTTTGAATATGTGAAATGCTAAAAAAAAAAAGTGACTTGTGCCTCACAAGGTATCCTCACTCTAAAGCACACTCTGTCCTCTCTTTCACTCTAAATGGGACCATAACATACAAAATGAACATAACGCCGTATTGAAGAAGACCTGAAAGTAGCGCCTGAGAATATAAACTGTTAAGGAGAGTTTTTACTGAGGACATCTTTTCATGGACGTCTCTGTAACACGCCTTCTTTTTGCACGCTGGAGAGAGAAAAATGGAGATTTAAGACACAGCCGTACTAGCTTCCCTTTTCACACCGACAGGCCATATTCAGTTTATGAATAAAATGAAAAAAGAAACACAGGCTGCAGCCAGGCAAGGAAAGAAAAAAAATTAAAGAAGATGGCCAAACACTACCTTACATACAAGAACAAAATCTTCTCACGAAAGAGTTTTTTTTTTTAATAAAAGTGAAACTGCTTACGCTGTGGCATACTCTGTTCTTGTGAATTTGTGATGTTACAAGCACTGTTGCTTTCATCTGATAAACCGTAGCTGCAACAGTATGTCCTTTAACTCTAGCAGAGGAAGTCATAATGCTTTAGGAGACACATCAGCACGCACCAATGTGTGTGAATATGCGCTGTGCTAACTAGAGCAACTAGGTCACCCAAATTTTCAAGGGGAAGATGTTTCCTTCAGGGCAGTATTCAGCGGGGTGAAACATTCACTGTGTTGGTTTTTCAAGACACCAAGCAGGCCGTGCTGATTGTTACAGCATGTCCTGCTGAACACGCAGTGACATGTGCAGTTTTTTCTTTTTAGAAAAAAAAAAAGTTTGTGAATTCCCCCGACCCCCCCCAAAAAAATCTTTTACCCAGACACAAAAATGAACACTCAGACTCACCTTGAAAGGACACTCTAAGACAAAGAGAGGTATTTGACTGAAGTCCTTAGAGGACAGGCGCCCTTAAAGCTCCCAACCTCACTAATGACACTAATGAAATTCAGTTCTACCTATTTTACAGAGAACATAAGAAAGTACAGAGAAATGACCTGTTTTGTCCTTTTAGCCGAAGTCAATGAAAGGTCTTGCATCGGCAGAGGCTGTCCCCCTCCCTCCTCGAGCAAAACAAATGCAAATACTCTTAATCTGGTTTTTTTTTAAATTGTAAAATACACACCATTCCACACACACGCCACAAAGATGGCTGCGCATACAGAAAGAAGGGACAATTTTAAGGAAGCACCGTGACATTCCCTGCCCCCCTCTCTTTGTGTGGCATACAAGAAAATCAATAGTTATTCCAAATGCATTTTCTGCCTGTAAGAGAAGAGCATTTGGACAATAGGCTTCATCTCGCATGAAGCACGGCACAGTCTGCAGGCAGAAAGCAGTAAATGTCAGATGAAGGCCTGTGGGAGGAGGAATTCACTACCTACATTATGTACTGCTGAGCACCTATGTGCCACATGCAGGCCTGTGGGTTGCAAAGTTGTTTTGTTTTTTCTCTTCTGTTATTAGTGTAGGGTGAGGCCAAAGTGAAAATACACCCTTTAATTTGCCACAAGAAGGAAGCTGAGATGGAACGCAGCGATGCTTACGATTATCCTTTCAAGACAGAGCGCCGGGATCTCTAACTTCACAGTAGCTGCTACATAATGTATATGCAGCTTAATGTTTAAAGAGACAAGAAGCTCTGTCTATGAGTGACCTAACCTGTCTCTGCTAGTTCAGAGCTTACAGTGATAACACTGACATTATCTTCTCATCTCCTCCTGTTAGCGCCTCTGGAGAGCTCAGAAAGTCGACCTCAGTGTCTCTAATTTCAGACACTTAATGAGATTTTTAATTGGTGACCTTTTGAGAACGGTTTCATACCACAGCTCATGAGAGCACTTGAGGGAAGCCAACATATACCACTCAATACTCACACCAGGATCCTTCATAGCAGCTTCTTAAGGCTCTGATATTCACACAACCGACTGGCTAATCACTTGTGAGATGCAGAATGACAAGCCAGCAGACTGAGAGTTGGATTTAAATTTTAAATTTTCTAAAATACTAAAATGTTCTACTGACTACCAGTTTTTATTGTCCTAGATTTGTGCCATGTTTTTAGCACTATGGGAATTATCTGGAGAAAGAATGAGAATGAGACCACAACGGTCTGCAACATGACCACATCATAAACTCGCTCTTCTGCTCTTCATCAAAGTTTTATCACTTCTTTGTACGACAAGTGGCTAAAAAAAACAAAGCAAAATCTCAATAAATAGAACTCAAGTGAGTTGAAAAAGAAAGCAAGTCAGCATGCTGAGGCGTTGGTGTGGCAGATAGATATGTACTACACGTAGGTGGTACTGAATGTCTCTTTGTGTACCAACAAATAAAAGCAGAGACTCAAAGGACTGTAAAGCTTCAAAATTTGTGGCCTCAGCTTCTTACCGTGGTGAAATATCGCAGCCCTGCTGCATGAAGGCGCCAAGCGAAAACCAAAGGGAATTGAAGATGCCAAATTCATTGGTTTGCTCTGGACTCTGCTGGGTGGTGTTCTGCTGCGTTGGTGTCTGGCCCTGCTGCACCCCGTTGGAAGCCGCCGCTTGGGTGGGAGTCTGCGGCTCGGCTCCCTCCTCGTAGTCTTCGGCGTGCCACTCGTACGGGCTGAATCGACTGACCAGGAAGAGGACAACGCTGACGCCAATGTAGGCAAACACAATGCACATCCAGATCTCGTAAGCCAGCGGGTCCAGGAAGGAAAACACACCGGGCTTGGATTTGGTTGGTTTCTTGATCATTATAGAGATACCCAGAGACATGAAGGGCTTGGAGAAGTCAATCACCTCTTCACGGACCAGGGTGATAGTGAGCGGCGCCACAGCCACATCTGCTTTCTGAGGAAAGAGCACAAAGACAGGCATGTAAACAGTGCTGGATAAAGTAGCATTTCATCCCTCATCAATTTAAACTTTGAGGTGGAATGATACTGGTCTGAGAGGATCACCGCAACCACCCAAAGTGCACTATATAGTGTCTAGATATAAATGTATTCATTATCATTATCCAAGTGTATTGCGCAACAAGAAAGCAAATGAAAGACCAGTTCTTTCAGTTTTAAGATGCTGTCTCTATCTTCCTCCCCCTTATCACAGCACAGTTGGTACACGGAGTAAAAGTTAGTTGGTAACGATCCAGGTCAAATTAAAAACACAGCACAATTTCAGACTTCTGAAGAACAAAGTGGTTAGACTGTCAAAATTACAATTCAGAGGAAGCTTTAGTAATCATATAATCACAAATTATTCCAGCAGCAAACTGTAAGGATTTTTTTTTCTTGCAAGTAAACCCTGCCAAAGTCTAACATATTAAAATTATAATTAAATAAGCAGCACAGAATACTGATAAAAAGAAAGCAAAATAGGTAATCATCCTTAACAGGCTTGGGGCCAATGAGGTTTTCACTGTGTTAAGACCTTCAATAATCAGTGTTCACAAAAGACTTTTAGAAGTTAATTTTCCAGCTTTGTCTGGAAGGAAAAAAACAAATCTTAGAAGAAGCTCCACAGACTCACCCCATACACCAGCTCTCCGACCATGCCATTCCACATCTTGGTTTCAGGGTCTCGGGCTCCGTACTTGCCATCTGAGACGATCTTCAGTTTGTACTGGTAGCCCACATGCTTGGCTATCTCTGCAGCCAGCTCCACGATGTAGCCCTCGTACTTATCATTCCCCACAAGCTGCTCGTGGTTCTTCTTCAGCATCACGTACGGAGACTCCTGTTGGATGATGGGCAGCCATTAGTAAAAACTGATTTTTTATTTGTTTCTTTTTATTTTCATGAAGTTTTAAAAATCACTCACAGGAACTCACTCAACAGTTTCTGAAATTATTTCCCTGAAATTAGTGTGCATTTTGAAAATGAAGTGCTATCTCTTGTTCAAAACTGAGGCTTAGGAAAAAAAAGTACTGGCCCCCGGATATAATTGTAGGTTTAAAGGTTGAGAAGAAAAGATAATTAAATGGAACTACAAGGCATTATTTTGGCTTTGTTCACTGAAGGTAGGTATTCATCCACAAAGACCCTCTAAGTAGGATGATTGCGACTGCATCGTGCACTGAAAAGCGCATAGCATGCAGCAAGAAAACAGAGGAATTGGGCAGCATTGTTAGAGCTGAAGAGACATCAGGTATGATTCAAACAAGCACCTGTGTGAGTGCGTGTATGAAGACAATGAAGCTGACAGCTCTCTGAAACCAGGATAACCTCTGCTCCGGGGCCACACTGTTCTTCTTGTTACATCGACTACTGCACATCTCACACTGATTGACTTGCCTGAGAAACTGCAGCTGACATGACACCTGGGGCTCCATTTTCAGAAATATGTATTTCATGCAGAATTAAAGTTGCCTCAGTATAAACTGTCCAGCAGCACTTAGAAGGCCTCAATTCCCACAAGTTGTTATGTGTTCCTGTTTTAAGTGAGAGTTTTTTGCTGCGCTTGGAAAATCCTTTCACCGTGTTCACCGGGGTCTAGATAAGGAGGTGGGGTGTACGGAGGAGTGGGTTTCCTATATGTGTTACAGCTATCTGTGTTCTCCCGCTCTTTATGGTCCAGGTGAAGGTAATCATTGTTGCACATAACTTGAAGCCGGTAGACAAATGGCACCCTGGGGAGACAGTGAAGAGAAAGGACCGGCATGCAGTGCTTTCACAGTGTACGCACTGGCACTCACAGTCACAGACAAAGACAGGGGCACACACAACTGTGAGCATACCCCCCCCAACACACACACACACACAGAAAAACACACACAGATGTACAAATGTGCACATGGAGACGTGGCAAGGCATACAAAAGGTCCTCCAGGACTCAATCGTATTGACCTCGAACAGCTCCACTGAGATCTGCTGTCACTCAACCACATTAAATACAATACTCAGACACATACGCTGCACATTTATACACACAAGAGCACTTGTGCATCTGAACAAATGCGACTACACATGTAGGAGTTCATATTTTGAATATGTTTTAGAAATTCAATCATTTTCTCCCATGTGCTGACATTACCTGATATATTTTAAGAGTTATACACACTAAATGCCACAATAACAGAAAAATCAGGCATGCTAAGATTAGATACATTTCATTCTTTGTCTGGTTTCAGTGCAAAGCCGCAGTCATCAACAAAAGAAGCTTTGATGCCCCATTAAACCAGTTGTGCCTCATTTCTCCACATCTCTAGGCCTAGTCTGTGGGCACAGACTTGGACAGCAGGGACTACAGTGAAGAACTATGTGATATCAACACAGTAGCAAAACAACACCCACCCTTAAGCAACGAATCAGCGAGCACAGAAGTTAGAAGGTGTAAAAACTCCTGCGCCTGTGCTCCTCACACCTTATCTCTTCTCTTAGGTTCCAAGACAGAAAGTTAATTTATCTTCCCAGAGAAAAGGACACTGATAGGAGATTATGTCAGAGAGAGTTATTTTGGGGGCTTACTCCGGAGACTCCAACTCTTGGGTTTAAATAAGGATTTTAGGCATACTTTAGAAAGTAGATGTCAATAGACTACATGTCAAGGTTTGAATGTGCACCTACATTAGTGGCTGCTTTCTTATATTTAACTCAGTTATCTTGTTATAGTAATACTACAAGAACCACTTGATTGGCTTTTCAATGACAACTGTTCTCACAGGATCACTGGTGTTGCAGTTGTATTGCAGACAACTGAAGTGGCAAAAGCTACAGTGCATGTGGAAAGTATTCCCGGCACTTCACTTGCTCCACATTTTGTTATGTTACAGCCTCATTCCACAATGGATTCAATTCATTTTTACCTCAAATTATAAACATATTACCCCATAAAGACAAAGTTTTCTTGAAAATTTAGTACAAATAAAAAAACTAAAATATAACAATTACATAAGTATTCACAGCCTTTGCTCAATATTTCAATCTTCTCTCAAGGTATGTCAGGTTGGGTGGGGGGCATCTGTGCACAGCCATTTTCAGATCTCTCCAGTTCCAGTTTCAAGTCTGGGCTCTGGCTGTGACACTCAAGGACATTCACAGAGTGGTCCTGATGCCACTCCTTTGTTACTTTGGCTGTGTGCTTAGGGTTGTTGGCCTTTGAACCTTTGCCCCAGTCCAAGATCCAGAACATTCTGGAGCTTGTTATCATCAAGGATGATATGTTGCTGCATTCATCTTTCCCTCGACTCTGACTAGACTCCCTGTTCTTGCTGCCAAAAAACATCTCCAGAGCATGATGTTGCAGATGACGCTGGTAATCCAGGCTACAGAGTTCAATCTTTATTTCATCAGAACAGAGAATTTTATTTGTCAATGTTTGAGAGTCATTTTGGTGCCTTTTGGCAAACTCCAAGTGGCTTCCCTCTGGCCTCTCTCTCCTGGAGTGCTGCAGAAACGCAGCAACATTGGAGCTCTGTCAGAGGGACCACCAGGTTCTCTTACTTTCAAACAAAGAATGTGTTTAGTTAACTATTTCTAAACGCTTATTTGCTGACTAATTTCTGAGATTATGTACCCTGTTTTTCTGAAAAATAGTCTAAAGGCTTGAAAACCGGGTAGAAAAAAACCCATGTAAACTATCAGTCTCCTTTTCTCGTAGCTGAATGGATTGCATTAGGGTTCACTTTGGGCTTTATTTAAACTGAACTGACTACTGCAGCCATTTTGCACCAGTTTGTTTAAACATAATTATATCTGCTAAGTGGCAGAGATAGTTGGCTTCTGAAATTTTCTTTATCTTAATTACAACTTGGAGGCTGACTGGAAGAGTTTTTTTCCTCTCACTGGCAATGATGTCTATATATACAGCCGATGCCTCTAAAAAAAAAAAAAAGTGCACGGGTTGGTGTGTACTCATGTTTTTTCTGTTATTCTACATTGTTTCTTGCCTTCATCAACTCCACTAAGCATCTTGTATCTGGTGAGCACTGAAGACATCTGAAGGGAAGCACGCAGTAGAAATCATGTATCCCACAAAATTCCTCGTTAGAGATGATCTGGACACAGTCATGCAAAAAAAGAAAGCTTTCACAGGATTCTATACAGTCCTATGAAAAATGAGGCTCGCCTCATGATTCAGTAGCTTGTAGAACCACCATAATTTTAAGTTAATGTTTTCTCTATGACTTTATCAGTCTCTCACATCATTGTGGATGAATTTTCACCCGCTCTTATTTAAGAAGTTGCTTTAGTTCATAATGACTTGTGGGCATTTGTTTAAGCCACAGCTCTCTTAGGTCTCACCACACTATTTAAGTCAGGTTGACGTGTGAACTTTGACTGGGTCATTGGAACTACTTGATTCTTCTTCTGTTGTAGATTTGCTGCTGTGCTTTGGAACAATGTCCTGCTGAATGACCCAATTTCGCCGAAGCTCTAACTGTCAGACAGATGACCTCACATTTGACTCTAGAATGCTTTGCTATAAAGAGCATGCAAGGCTCCTAGATCCTGTCTCTGCAAAACAGGCACAAATCATCACCCCTTTCACCACCCTGCTTGACTGCTGGTATGATGTGTTTGCGCTGATATGCTGTATTTGGTTTGTACCAAACAAAGTGCTGTGCATTATGGTCAAACAGCTCCACTTTGGTCACATCTGTCCAAAGGAAATCATGGCAGAAACCTTGTGGTTTGTTCAAATGGATCTTTACCAGTCTAAGGCCATGTTCCTTTTAGAGAGAGGAGTCTTTCTCCTGTCAACTCTTCAAAACAAGCCATACTTGTTCAGCCTTTCTCTAACTGTACTGTCATCAGTGATGGGAGTAACGGCATTAGTAACGGCGTTACTTTTTTCAGTAATTTGTAATCTAACTGATTACTATTTCTATCGTTACAACGCCGTTACCGTTACTAAGAAGAAAACGCGGTGCGGACGCGTTACTATTTTTTCAACACACAGACGGTTGAAGCTGTCTTCAGCTTACTGGGAGCTGGGGGGGACAATCACATGAATTCTGCTGATTGGCTGAGGAAGAATAAAGTAGCCATGTTAAACCAATCACATGACCAATTTAAGATGACATAGCAACAAGATGCTATATACCAGTTTTTAAATTGTGTTGATCGGCCACGTAAAACCAGAGTCATGATAAAAAAATATACGCTGTGTTTTTTCCTGAATATTATCATCACGTTTACTGTCTGAGGACAGCGACAACAAGCACTCTCTGCTTACAACAAAAAAAAGAAAAAAGAAAAAACACCCCTTTCCTATTGGTGGAAAAATATACCATGTCCACCAATCAAAAAATGATATGGCAACACGACATTTGGTTG
>VVHJ01026363.1:11517-22659 GCA_015107715.1 Tylochromis polylepis
ATGCCAGTCTGGCTCCACGGTGCCGGCCAGCGAGCACAGAGCCCACTAGAGGACATCGGGCCCTCGGGCCACCCTTATGAAGCCTGTTTCTGATAGTTTGGTCCGACACATTCACACCAGCGGCCTGCTGGAGGTCATCTTGTAGCTCTGGCAGTGCTCGTCCTGTTCCTCTTTGCACAAAGGAGCAAATACCGACCCTGCTGATGGGTTCAGGCCTTCTACGGCCCCGTCCAGCTCTCCTAGAGTGACCGCCTGTGTCCTGGAATCTCCTCCATGCTCTTCAGACTGTGCTGCGAGACGCAGCAATGATAATGACGGTGGCACGTATTGATGTGCCATCCTGGAGGAGTCGGACTACCTGAGTAACCGCTGTAGGGTCCCTCCAGCAGCCACATGACAGAATATAAGAAAAAGCTGAATTTAACCATTGAAAGTTCCGAGAAATCAGCGCTGCTGCTGTAATCCCACAGCAACACGCTAGGCTGTTTATTTTATCACAGGAAAAAGCATTTTTCTCCTCTTTGTTTGTCAGAGATTAGGAACGCCAGCAGGGGAGCGGAAGGAGCTCGGCTCCTCTTAATAACACACGATCTCCCCTGAAAACATGATTTGTGACACGCTTGGGGGTCTCTAAATATCGACTGTATGCTGCTTGCCGCTGTGGATTTTTATTTTTCTACATCTTCATCATACTGAATCAGGCATAAAGTTAGCTGTTCTAGATGTTATTGATACATCAGCATGATTTACTTTAATAAACACAGACTTGGTTTTCTTGCTTGTAAATAAATAATAATGAAGATATTTTCTATGAACAGTAAAGTATAGTCCCATTGTGTCTCTGCACGCCTCCATGCAGCTGACGCGCAGCAGGCAGCGGCAGCTCCTTTCATCACTTCTCTTATTATTCCTTTTTTTCCTTTTCGTATTTGTCGGAATAATGGCTAATAAAAGTGTTTTGCAAATGTTTTCCATTATTTCTGACTCTGGTGTGGTTCACAGATGGCATCTATCCAACAACAACTGATTAAGGCTGAAAATGTAAAAGAATGAAAGCGCTGACGTTGGACATCGGTGCGTTCTTCACTCGAGGACCAACACGGCGTCTGTCCGAGCGAGAACATCCACATCAGACGAGCCGGGCTGTTCCTGCGCGGGCAAGCGTGCTCCACTGAGCTCGCTCAGATTGTTGACATCCTGACGGCTGAAATCAGGTGTGATGAAATGAAAACAGGCTCTCAGTTTTGATTTCGCCATAATTACCCCGTGATAAGAGCAAAGCAAAAATAAATGTGTTCGGAGCTCCTCGCTCCAAAGGAAAATGGGTTCCAAGTCATCCAGACAAATTGGAGGGATTAAAAAAACCAATGCCAAAACGTGTTTCCAAAACTGTGGACACAGTCCCTGTGATGATTTCTTGGAAACCGACGAGACAAAACTTCACCTTCAGCCAGATTTTCGTGTATAAAGTCAACAACTCGTGTACCAAAATGTCTTGCCAGTTTCCTCCTACGTGAGCAGGCATTCTTCTGGATTTTATCAGTCAGAAATTAGTTTTCCCAACAACACACGAAGGCACACGATGCCTTTCATGTCTGCAGTGAGAGCTAATGGAATATGTAGTGTTTCTATCAGAAACAGCTGGCCGCAGCTCGAGCCTGCAGGGATAGCCGATCATCTCTGCACATCTTCGCTGTTTCTCTGTTTGTGACAGAGCTGCTTGTTGCTGTCACCTGCTGCTAGCATTAGCATTAACTCCTTCAGCTCTGTGTTGTGTTTCATTGTTCTTGTAACAGTGACAATAAAGATCTATTCTATTCGATTCTACTCGAGCTTTATGAAGATGGATCTTGGCCACACCTCACCCACTGGTTCTGTATAATTTGGAGCGTCAGTGTTTCATTGTTTGAAGCCACCGTGTTGTTTTGGTTTTAGCCAGAAGTGGCCAAATTTGAATACGAGGGTAATACGTTCCGAGTTATCAGCTAATGCTGCCAAGGCTGGTTATCCGTCTGAGTCCACAGACTGTATGGGCGCGTCAGGCAGACCCTGACCTGCCGATTAGAGCCGACATCCTTGAATTTCAGTCAGCAAACGTGGAGCTCAGACTTCTTGGGCGCTCTGTTAATACAGTGACCTCACTGCAGCCATGCTATTGGTCACATGATGTTCAAAAGGCTCCAACAGCACAACCACGGTCCAGAGATCCAGCTCAGGTGAAGCTAGCAGACAGCTAGCAGCTACAGCCGCCTGTGTCACCATCCACCTGTCGGTCAAAGAGGCCACGCCCCTAATGATGCAAACTTTGAGCCTCAATATAATTTAAAGAGGTGAGTTATTAAAACACCCTCCTGCTGTACAGCTGTTATTAAGGAGGAAATTATCTATTCGTACAGTTTCTGTATCAGGATGTAAACGTGTTTATTTAACGTGGGAGTCTGCGGGCCTGACTCACTGCTGGAGCCTCTGCTGGACACCAGAGGAACTGCAGCTTCTGACATGTACGATATGTTTCCTTTACATTAAGAGATTATTTTTAATCATGATTATTTCAAAATGATCTTCTCGTAAATAACTGTCCTCTTTTTATTTTAGTGGGAACTTTATGGGTTTCTTTTACTCCCGACTGGAGATATTTGCTTATAATTGTTAGAAGAGACAAAGTGTCACGAATAAAAGAAAATGAAACATTTCTCAGATAAATGAAACACTAAATTGGCTTGATAGGAAAGCTTTCAACATGAGATTAAAATTAGATTAAACCCCCTCCCCCAGCATTTTGTGAGCAGCCTGTAATGTTAACCTGTGGTTCTTTAGGTCACCTCGTGTTTCAGATATCGATCCTCTGCTGCCAAACAAATGTCAGCCATTGATTTCTTCTCAGAAATAATAATTTTACAACCATAAAAGGTCAGTTTCACAGTAACAGCTTAAGGCAGGAAAGAAAGAGCACAGCATCCTGATGCAGAGATTCTGTGCACGAGTGTAAGTGACCGTTTGAGATCAGTGAGAGGAGGCGATTATCAGCTTGTGTCTGGTGAGCGTAACGTGACGAATGAAAGCCCAGCGCCACACCTGTCAGCTTGTTCCACACAGGCGCTGAGCACTATAGAGTCGGGTTAAAGCCAGTGTGATTTTTAGAAGTCTCTAAATAATGATGATGAGTGTAACGCGGGAGAACACTAAGTCCTAAAAGTGACTTTCCCAGCAAACAGGCAGGTGTGGGTGAACTGTGGGCCTGTGTGAGCAGAGCAAACCCACGCTTATCCCACCAAGACCCTGTGTGGGGGGGCACAAAGGGCGCACAGCAGTTTTACCCTTTGGGGCCCTATATGGGTTTTCTGTGGGCATCTGAAAGGGCACAGTTCACTCACACAGCCCCCGTTTGACCCTGTTATGACAAAGAAACATGAAATGTGACTGCCGTGGAGAAGATGAAACCAGAGAGCATGTTGTATTACTCTGTCAGAAATATGAAGCTAAGAGAAGGCGACTGATTCAAAACTTCAGTAACGTGGTGTCACAGACTGGAGGCTCAAGAGAGGTTTAGACCCAAAAGCAGACTCAAAAAACACATGAACTATTTAGAAGGTTTATATACAGAAAGAAGCAAGACTCAGACTAGAACATGGGTTTAAATTAAAAACGTAAACAGGAGCCGTAGCAGGTTGAGGACGGGGAAAACGCTCGGGCACAGGGAACACAAGAGGGGCACAGAATGGGAAATTTTGCAAGTGAAAACCAGTTGGAACGGGAGGGGGTAGCCGTGCAAGTGTCCAGAGGAACGATGGAGCACATGAGAGAAGATGGTCCTGGATCCAGGAGATCCAGATGGAGGAGAGATCCGAGGGCAGGAGGGCAGGCCATGGAACGAAGTGAGTAGGAAACCCCTGCTTTGTAGACTGATCGATGTATGTCTGTGAAGGTTCTCAGTCATGCAGGTCATGGTAGCCCAGGATGTGAGTGGGAATCCACTCACATCCTGGGCCATCTGACCTCAGGTAATCACATGATAGGGTGGGGATAGGTTTCACAATGGGTTCACCCGAAACCTTGGCTGATTGAGACCCACACCCGTTTTCACACCTGGGCTCGTGTGATTAGGTAGAGGATCAACAGGGGGTCTATGACCCTCTTGGGGGGACACTCCCATAAGGCTTTAAATCTGGGACTCTCCACCATTTGCTCTTAGAACTGAAGAAGCTTCTCGGATGAAACGTCTTCAAGAAACTTAAAGAAGTCCAGACGCTTTTCTTTCCAAGCTCCTTAGACTGATCGATGTAGTTGCACAAAACCGGACCAGCGCTGCAGAGTAGATCTGAAGAAACAACGGTAGCAGGGCAAACTGACAGAGAGTGGTAGGCAGCGCTGGTTTAAGAATCCTCCTGCTGATTGACCCGGAAACGAGGAACAGGCGAGGCGCTGGAAGCTCCACCCCAGGGGATGGAAACCTGGAACTCCACCCAGACACTCCCACAGCACATGACGCATGGAGGTTAAAGTGGACCTTACTGATACTGCAAAAGAACCCAAGAGAAAGATACCAGACCATGTTCCAGTTTCTAATCCAGACTAACCTGTCTGACAGCATTAGAGTGTTTTTGAGCAAGATTCTGGCCAACACTCCATACCAGTTGATGGTGGTAATGCACCGAGGGGTGAATGTGGGTCCCACACTTCATACTGGTGCTAGGAACCAACAAGTGCCCACCGTGAGCCATGTGGGGTTTCCCTCAGTCGTCCTACGTGGCCCTACGTTGGGTGTGTTTGCTGGGTTTATTCTAATTCACAGTAATTCATGCAGCTGACGGTCAGCTGACGGTAAAAGTCATGTCGCAGACTGGCGTCTGTTTCCTGGAGACCGTTTGTACCTGTCAAAGCATCGAAAACATCAGGAAGTTATCTGCTGGTTATTTGGCGCCGACTCTGAAAAGAACAGTGAACTCACAAAGAGGCTTTCAGATTATTTCTCAGGTGTGGAAGGGAAACACACTTTTCACAGCGTACTGTAAACTCAGCTTTGAGAAGTTACTGCTCTGTGTGCGCGCTGACATTAGGTTTAATGGCCCCTCCCCCCACTCCAGGTTCAACAAGGACGCCGCCTACAGCGTTCCCACCTGTTCCACTCGTATCTGGTGAGACGTACGCTGCTCTGCAGAGAGCCTGCAGAGCGGTTATCAGGAGGCCGACCACTGAACAGGAGCTACCGATCTGTGGTAAACCAACAGGTTCAGAGTCATAAATGACCTCAAACTCATGTTCATGTGTGTGGGACTCGCACAGACAGTGAACCACGGCTCTGTGGTACATGCACAGAAACATTTCTGCATCTCTCACCCTGCAAACACTCTGTATACACTTTATTTTACCTAATATTTAACACTGTGCTGTAACAGAGTTCCTATTGCATTATAAGGTTTATATGTTTTACATCTCACAGCCCTGCAGACATAAACAAGATTTTACTTGGTACTGAATACTGCGCTGTAAAAATGTCCTTACTTTCCAGTCACACTAAACCGAATCTTAAAACTAAAAATCATCCATACATCCATTTTATATCTTTTTACAATGTGTGTTTCATCCTGTCTTCCTCCCCTCAGCCCCAAACATGGCTGCCCCTCCCTGAGCCTCATTCTGCCAGAGGTTTCTTCCCGTTAAAAGGGAGTTTTTCCTCCCCACTGTCACTAAGTGCTTGCTGATAGGGGATCGTGTGATTGTTGGCATTTTCTCTGTATTATTGTTGGGTCTTTACTTACAATTTAGAGCACTGTGAGGTGACTGTTGTTGTGAATAAATAAAATTTAAGTGAAGTGAACACGAGAGCCTGGTTAGCACAGGGTTTACATTAGCAACACCAGCTAACAACCAGAAATGGCATCAGAGTAACTTATCAGAGCGCTAACTGTGCTCTCAGAGAACACAAAAGTTTGCTAGCTCAGACCCGAGCAGCAGAGCACAGAGGAGCAAAACCTGCGTGTGCACGAATCTCAGTGTTCATTATGATGGTTACTGGGTTTCACTCCTGTTGACTGATGTTAGTTATGTTGCACACACACACACACATTCTTTCTTGGTAATTGATTATTCATTAATCGATTAGTACAGAGTTGCAGATCACTAGCTTTGTGTGTTCAATGAAAGCTAAACCCGTTTAGATTTGTGTCGCTTGCTTCAGTTATTGAGGACGTTGATGTTAAATCGTTTCATGTTTTTCCTTCATTCGAAGGCGCTGTCCTGAATATTCACTGATGTGCTGCCGATATGAGGCACAGTGTGTAACTCGCACAGTTTCTCCTCGCACACGCCTTCACCTCACTCCTTTTTTTTAGACTGACAGGGATGTATGAGCAAGGAGAGGTGTGTTTTCAGGTGTGCAGTGATGTCCCAATAACCTGTGAGCAGCAGCTCAGCGCAGAGCTTCAGAGACCAGCACCATCTGCCTCTGAGTCGCTTCCCCACAGCACCACAACACAAAACTAAACCGCATTTTTCCACCTCTGCATTGACGACCGCCTCCGTCTATAAACACGCACTAAAAGCCAAGCGTGCACCGACTCAATGAATGTTGGGCCACATATGGCTCACAGCTGCACGCCTGATGTTTGCTCGCCAGTTTGGGCTCTTTGGTGTGTAACGCAGAATCAGAGGGTTCAGGCAAAGTCAAGAGACACTGAAAGCGTTGATCATGTGAGCACTGAAATATTTCAGCACTTTCTTGAGCCATTTTATTAGAAACAAATTAATCATCATAATTTATTCAGTGCAGAAGAAAATGACTCTCACACTTGCCATTATATCTGCAGGTTCCCCTCAGCTATGACAGTTAAAATGTTTTTGCACAGCTGAAGTTTCAGTTTAACTAGCAGACTCTTTTAGCAAAACCCCTAAAAACACAGATCAAACAACATTTTTCTTGCCCCTGAGCAAGGCAGCGTACCTGCAGCCTGCTTCAGAGGAGCAGCGTGTGATGCACGCTGATGGGGCTCTTGTTAAAACCTTCCCAGATGAGCGTTTAAAGCGTGAATGGAGCTCAGCAGCAGCGCTCTGCTAATGTGTTCCGTGTCATTGTGAGGAAATGGAAGACAGCAGTGAAACCTTTCAGAGTTTTAATTATGCATTTGAAGCCTCGGTGCTCTACACTCGTAACCATGAGGGATCCCTCCTCCATCCTCTTAATACGCTGCAGAGCATGATGTCGTGTTTTCATTCTGCTCCCAGACCTGCGAACGAGAGGAATGCACACAGGAAACCTGCTGTTTTTCTCACCTGCACCTTTATTTTTCTTTATTTCTTTATTTTATTTTTTATTTTTAACACATACACACACAGCATAATGCTCATCAGAAACCATACACTGAAACTCATTTACATACAGAAAAATCAGCACAGCAACAAAAAGCAGAGCATCAATAATACAGAGAAAAACTCCCTTTCAACAGAAAGAAACCCCAGGCTCGGGGTGGGGCGGACATCTGTCGCAACCTGTTGGGGGTGAGAGGAGGAAGACAGGGCAAAAGTCAGGCTCACCTGGTCCAGCCCTAATTATATGCTTTAGCAAAAAGGAAAGTTTTAAGCCTGATCTTAAAAGTAGAGATAGTGTCTGTCTCCTGAATCCAAACTGGAAGCTGGTTCCACAGAAGAGGGGCCTGAAAACTGAAGGCTCTGCCTCCCATTCTACTTTTAAATACTCTAGGAACAGCAAGTAAGCCTGCAGTGTGAGAGCCAAGTGCTCTAATAGGGTGATATGGTACTACAAGGTCATTAAGATTCATTGCTTTATTCCGAATATGTAAATATATATATATATATATTTTTTTTTAAAGTAAACAGGAAAGAAAAAAGAAAAAGTCTAAAATAAAACCCAGAATGTTTGTTTTCAGTTACCATGAATAACTCTATATACCACACAGTTCACATACAAATCTGACACTATGTATGATTTTCATGCCCTTTTTGGCACCAACATAGCGGTTGTAAAGAAGTCGTGTACGTATTTCCCATCACCTCCACAAAGAAGCCTAAACACATGAACACCAAAGAGCAGTAAAGAATGAAAAGTGATTATTGATTCATCACATGCTTCAGCCAACAGCTGATGGGTGATTTCCACCCAGAAACTTAATTTCATGCACTCTTTCTTTGTTAACACCTTCTATCTGTGCCTGAATTTGATTTTTAACTTACTATCACCAAATAGCATCAATTTTGTCTGTTTAACAGTAATTTAAATCACACCGTTTTTTAAAATTTTATTCATTTCTGAGGTGATCCGGTTCAAAAGTTCTCCAAATTCATACCAAAGTACAAATTAATAAAAGTAATCATCAAAAAAGTAAACTTTTTCCTCAGCCAATCAGCAGCACTCATGTGATTGCCCCCCCCCAGCTCCCAGTAAGCTGAAGACAGCTTCAACCGTCTCTGTGTTGAAAGAATAGTAACGCGTCCGCACCGCGTTTTCTTCTTAGTAACGGTAACGGCGTTGTAACGATAGGAATAGTAATCAGATTACTAATTACTGAAAAAAGTTACGCCGTTATTCCCATCACTGCTTAAACCTGGTTAAAGCACTTTCAGAAAGACATCGACTGTAATGAAATGTATTCCCCACTGCTGTGTAATCCATTATTGTAATTTATGTAGATATAGTTATTCATTTATTAATGTTATTAAGAAATTATCATTAAAAGGAGGGTTTTAAAGGAATATCATTAAATGTTCAAATACAAAGTGGCGGATGGGCTCTTTAACGTTTCGAGAGATGTATGTTGAATCTAATAATAGATGGAAAGCCGTGCTGAGGCTGTCATTTTCAGTTACTACATAATTATTTTATCTGAGCTGAGCACTAAATCAGATGAAAAGTCTGAGAAATCAGACAGAAACACTGTGTACGGCCCAGGTGGACCATAGATGATCACAAATAAAAGTTTTGTTGTCAGTCAGTCGGTCAGTCAGAGTGGACAAGGCTAAGCATCAGGCTTTCAAATTAATTAAAACTCTGTCTGGATCTTTGGTTGATTGAAAAACTGGTGTGGAAAATCGCTGCCACTCCTCCTCCTCAGCCTGTGCTTTGAGGACTCTGACTCAGGGAGGTGTTGATTCATTTAAACATAATTATCCTGCTGTAACCAGGTTTCTGCAAACACACTTCACTGTATTACTCTTTGGTGTAGCTGCAGATACTATGAAGTTAAGAGCTGGGTCTACGATTCACTAAGCCTGGCCTCCGAAGCCACAAACAGGCTACATTTCCCAGATAGCAAGACAACACTGAACTGATGCTGACTTTTAATCTGTATTATAATTGTGATCAAGACTGAAAACTCAGTGCTAAATAAATGTTAAATCAACAGACTGATGAAACCTGATGGTGTAATAGTGAGGACACTGGAATAACAGTGATCCACAGCTGTCCTGTTATAACTGACTGATGTATTTATCAGTGGATAGATTTAAGACATGGATTTACAGCTGAACTGGAAATTAAAACTCGTTTTGTTTACCATAAATTGAAATACCACTGACATCCTGTTGATCTTTAGTAGTGATGTCCACATTGTTTCAGTGTT
Source organism: Tylochromis polylepis (assembly GCA_015107715.1). NCBI lineage: Eukaryota > Metazoa > Chordata > Actinopteri > Cichliformes > Cichlidae > Tylochromis > Tylochromis polylepis. The sequence continues at coordinate 21,090 of VVHJ01026363.1, forward strand.
AACTAAAAATGCAAAAATGATCCAGAATGTTAGAATTCAGTGTGATTCTGTTAAATTAAAATTGCCAGAATAAATACATCGAAATTCCTGTTCATTATCAGTTGTGATTTCAATGCTGATCGGGTAAAATTCAGATTGACAGCACAATGTTGATTTAACATTTTTTCTGTTATTGTTTGCTATCAAGTATAATTCTGACTAAAAGAGGCTGAGAAATAGCTAAACCTCTGACACACTGAACAGGAACATGTGGGAGGGACACATGAAGCTAAGATCTAAGCTCATAGCTAGCAAATCCCTAAAGACGCAATGAGGGAATGCTATGAAAATAATCAGCAGAAAATGTGCTTCAGATAAAGCACGTGAAGATTACGCTACGAAATAAGCTGTTCTCGAAGGTTTAAACAAGTTTTACAGATTAACCTGCAGAAAAGCATCACTGTGCTTCGCATCAGGAACAGGAAGTGAAACAATAACGCAGCGATTTTAAATATGATCTTCCTGTTTGTGTCTAAATGTTCTGCTTCACTGACAGTGAGAACTTTGCTGGCATGAACCTAATGGGGAATTTCACCACAGTGGCAATGAATGGAAACACTTTTTCACTGCAAGTGTGTGCGAAGGTGTGTATGTGTTTGCCAGTGTCAGCATCAGAGAACGACAGCTTTCCTTTGTTCCAGTCTAGATTCACTCTGATCCTCTTGTGCTTCTTCGTTACCGAGAGAACAGTTTCTGGATCAGCTGATGAACCTGCGTAGTACTGACCTTGACTGTATCCTAGTCCCCACACTCCAGACGGTACGTTTCCCTTCCTCTGGTCAGACTCTGATAACACACCCATTGACCAACCTCTATTATCTCCAACCTCAACATCCCAACTGTGCTTCCCTGAATCAAAGCCCTTTGAACTCAGGGCAAAGTAGAGATGATCAAACCTCTCTGGATTATCAGGGAGCTGCTGGAGCCCACCCACCCTCACGCTGCTCAGATCCTCAGACAGGATCAGTCCTGGATGGGCAGTGTTTGGGTCCAGAATCAGAGGGGTGTAGGAGACCATATACTTCATGTTGTTCCAGATGTTGAAGGTCAGGTTGCCCAGGTGTTTGGCCTGGTCTATCAGAGCTCCCGAGGGCAGCTGCGGATCATCCAGCAGGGGGCAGCGCTGGACTCTTTCCACCGCAGCCTTGTAGCTGTGCAGGAATGAGACGTCTTCAGCTCTCAGCTCCTCCTCTGTGGCTCTGACTGTGTCTGAAAGAGCTGCTATCTCTCTGCTCAGAGCCTCCATCTTCTCCTTCATCATCCCACTCTTCTCCTCCTCTTCCTCCCAAAGCATGGTCAGCCTGGCCTCCTCTTCCTCTGCTAGAAACTGGTGAAGCTTCTTAAACTGCTCCTTAATCTTCCTCTCTGTGCGCCAGGCCTGGGCCTTAATGTGTTCTGCTGTTTGCTCAAACTTCATTTGGACTTCTTCACAGACCTTTAACTTCTGCTTTAAAGCTTCCAGAGTTCCCTGAAGGTCATTCTTGTGTTGTTGTGCAGCTTCATCGATGGGTTTGAATGTGTGCTTGGTGTG
>VVHJ01026365.1:0-21073 GCA_015107715.1 Tylochromis polylepis
TGAATCCTCCCTTAGTTATGCTGCAATAGACGTAGGCTGCCGGGGGATTCCCATGATGCATTGAGTTTTTCTTTTCCAGTCACCTTTCTCACTCACTATGTGTTCATAGACGTCTCTGCATTGAATCATATCTGTTATTAATCTCTGTCTCTCCTCCACAGCATGTCTTTATCCTGTTTTCCTTCTCTCACCCCAACCGGTCGCAGCAGATGGCCGCCCCTCCCTGAGCCTGGTTCTGCCGGAGGTTTCTTCCTGTTAAAAGGGAGTTTTTCCTTCCCACTGTCGCCAAAGTGCTTGCTCATAGGGGGTCATATGATTGTTGGGTTTTCTCTGTATCTATTATTGTACAATCTACTGTACAAATATTAAGCGCCTTGAGGTGACTATTGTTGTGATTTGGCACTATATTAATAAAATTGAATCCACACATTGGTGATGGCAAGCTACATTGTAGCCACAGCCACCCTGCAGTGCACTGGTGCCACCGGGCCCTCTGATCACCACCAGTAGGCAATGGGTGAAGTGTCTTGCCCAAGGACACAATGACCAAGACTGTCCGAGCTGGGGCTCGAACCAGCAACCTTCCAATTACAAGATGAACTGCCAACTCTTTGAGCCACGATCACCCATCATGAACATGATGTAAATATGCTGATGTTTAACAAGTATAGCTGCCATGCTTGTCAAATTAAGGCACATGTACAAAATGTGAAACAAGACTAGCAGCAACTCTCAGTTAAATGCTATAAAAATGAGTGTGTGTTTGCATGTTTAGATGCACAGGGACCTCGTGGGCAAGCTCATGGTCAGACAGAAGGTAACTCACCAAAATGTGCAGAAGTCATTCTTTGATAGCAATGAGCTTTCTACGAAATCCATGTGTCTGCTAAGATAGCTTATTCTGAACCAAAATCGTGGATTTTCCAATGATTGGCATGGGCATTTACAAAAACACAGGGACTCTTTAAATGTTCAACTTCTACCTATTCCTGTCTGGGTATAATATGTACATAGTATGTCAAATTTAAGATCACTTCATATTATCACACATGGAGTGTAAGGATCTTCAGACATGGTAATTTTCTCAGTTCTCACTGGACTTTGCCTTTGTTCATGTTTTCTTGATATGAATTCTATACATAGAATAAACTAAACTAAACTAAAAGGAGAAAAACAATTCATGAGTCACAGGCAAACATGTTTCACACATTCCCTTTTTCCACCGTTCTGTCTCAGTATCACCTTTATGTGGAGCAACTAGCAATTAAAAAGCAATCATAATTCTACCAAATGAGATGATGTCAAATCACATAGGTGACCGGTGAGATGGAAAAAAAAATCTAAATTAAATGATTCCCCCCTCCCCCCCCGTGTAAATCAATTCACATTCATTCCTTTTCTTTATTTATAAGGACAGCACTAATTACACCAGTGTTAGCCAGCTGGCTAACTTCCAACTGCAATCATTTGGCAAGCTTTCTGAAAACCAGTGCAGTGACGGCTTAAGAAACACACGAGACAATAACACACTGAAATGACAACAACTGTATCAGAATCAACATTCTCAGTAGTACACAACATAGTAAACATGCAGAGAAACAGGAAGCAGCAATAATACAGTTACAAGTCCACTGGAGTAAATATATCCCAGTCCCATCCAAGTGCATATTTAAGGACTGATACTGACTTTTTCGGGTGAATCCTTCTCAAGAACTGTGCATCAAACTTCTGCTCATTATTAATCAAATTTGTACTTTACAGTTAGGCCCATTATTTGTTGGAAAAAGACACTTTTTTTGTTTGTTTCCTCTCCGTATGCCATCACAGTGGATTTTGAATCACACAGCCAACATGTGGTTGAAGAGCCGAACTGGAGCTTTAATTCAAGGGGTTTTACAAAAAAGAAAGCTACTTTTGGCTGCTCGCTTTTTTCACAAGGGGTTGCCACAGCGGGTAGCGCCGCATGTTTGATTTGGCAGATTTTTACACTGGATCTCTTTTTTTGATGCATAGCCCTAGAGATTTGATGTCTACTGAAAGAAAAAAGAAAAGAAACCTATCAGAGAGATGGCAAAAAGTTTTGGAGTGGCCAAATCAACAATCTGGTACATTGAAAAGAAGCACTGCACTGCAGCCCAGCAACACCCAAATTGCCTGAAAGACCACAAAAGACAAACTGAAGCAGATGATGGCAGAATTATCCACAGTGAAGAAAAATGACTTCACAACAACTAAACAAGTCTAGAACACTCTAGAGGCAGGCAGGCATATCATTATCAAAGACTACAATAAAGAGATGCCTTCATGAATGGAAACACAGAGGGTCTACAACAAGGTGCAAGCCAGTGGTTATACTCAAGAAAAAGAAGGTCAGATTAGGCCTTGCAGAGTATCTCAAGGCAGGAAACACAGCATTTGTTGATGTCCATGGCCTCTAGACCTAAGGCAGTAACTGACTGCAAAGGATTTTGATCCAGGTATTAAAAAACAATCTATCCATTAATTCGTTTCCATCCATCCATCCGTTTTCTTCAGCTTATCCAGTTCAGCATCACAGTGGGAGTCTTTTCTGTACTAAATTCAGTAATCACATTACAGTTACAATTATCTCATTGCTTATGTTACAAAGGTTTTTTAAGTTATCTGCATAATGGGTGGATAGAAAGGAAAAAAACCATCAAACATGCCTTTTTCTTCCCGCCCACTTGAGCTACAATCAGCTAATATTAGTTCACGTAGAGGAAAATGGTGCAGCGTCTACAACTTTTGAAGAGTTGGGATATGAACATTACGTTTGGAATTTATTTCACGAAAGGAGAAAGCGCAAACAAGTGAAAATGGTAAAGTGCAAGCTACATCTAGTACAGAAACAACTAAATTATACTACTAACGCAACATTGCCTCTTTGCAAGCATCTGCAAAGACAGCATGTAAAGACAAAGGTAGCGAAGATCCAAGAATGATGTTACAGCTGAGTTTCTGCCAACCCCTGCCCATCAGCCAGACTGACAACTTCAGCAGGTAACAAAAGCAGTACTGAACAGTCAAGCTTGTAGCACTGTAGCTTCAATTTCTAGCTCTATATGTTTCTACAGTGGACTCACAGTGGTGATGACTTTGAAGTCTCTTCGGACCAGTTTTAAATTTTACTTTGCGTTGTTGGCTTTGTGTTCAAACTTGAGCTCTAAAAGAACAATCGTATGATCACACGATTGGGACAATGCATAAAAATGGCTGTAACCCCTAAACAGTTAATGCAAAATTTCTGTAAAAGCCTTGAAATTAAAGCTGAAAGTCTGAACTTTAATCACCCTTTGACTGTTTGATTTACAATCCAATTTGGTGGTGTAGAGAGGAGAAAACGACAAAAAATGTATCCAACAAATTATGAACCTTAAAAACCGAATACTTGTAGCATTCGGACAACAACAGAACAAACAATGACGCAGCTTCAAGAAGTGATCTTTCCTTTCATCTTTCTGTACTGCTGCCACAGTGACATATGAGGTATTTTTCATAATGCTGTTTGTGCTTCAGAGGACAAGTTATTCATTTTCTTCCAAGTTACTTGTTTGTGGAGTTTAATTTACTTTGATAAGTTCCTGGTTAACAAATCTAAACTGTAGGACATATAGTATATGTGCTACATACACTATACCGTACCATCTTTACTTATTACAGTACACTTATTTACAGTTAAGATAAAAGACTAAATGAGTCAATTTCCACAGCTGAACAGCAGGTTTTTATAAAACTCAACATATGTACACAGTAATGAAAACCTCTCTGACTGCATTCTGCCCTCTCATCCTTGTATTAGACCCGCTTGTTCTCTGTCTGGTGTTTAAGTGTAACTAATCTGATTGCTGCCATGTTTCATATTGACAAAGACATCCATCAGTGCTAATTAACTCTCTAACTGAAGACTTCCTTTTGGATGGTACTATAATGTTGCTGAATATTGATTTTTCTTCCCCTGGTTTTTATTCTTAAGTTTGTTTGGGAAAAAATGACAAATAAGGAAAAAAAAGAAAAACTCTCCAGATCCGATTCACGAGAAGGATAAATGTGAGAAGGACATGGTTTATGGATCAAGCAGTGGACTAATGGGCCCAGGATATCACTGGTGCAGTTACTGAACCTAAGACTGCGCATGTGTGAAGAAGATAAAGGATGGGGTTTAATTTAAACCTGAGGGGCAAAAGAAAGAGAAAAAAAAAACCTACTAGATGCCCATGAAAAAGGGACAAACAGCTCCCAAACAACTGAAATGGATGAGTAGATAGGATCTGATGTGTTGTAGCAATACAAATTATTTTTGTAACTGCAGAGTATTCTGTGGAATAGTCCGGAGGGCAAGGTTATTAAGTCATTTTACACTTTGTACCTTTAAATTACCAATAAAATCATTCACTTTTAATCTTGAATCGTTTTTCCACTGCAAACTATCTTCAAATAAAACAGCGTGCATGAAGTTTAAAGATGGTCCCAATTCCACACACACTCATTGTTTTTACCAATGAATCAATGAAAGAAGTTTGTAGGAAACATCAACTTCTACTTGAATGAGGCCCCAGGACCTTGACTGAACCATGCATTTCATAGCAAACACAAGTTTAATCTAGTCTAAATGAAGTTTACTCCATGGCAATAAAGAAGTTCATTTACTTTATCTACAGGGGCACCACATTTTTGATGATTTCCTTATTGCTTTTATAATGAAAAAACATAGTTTCTTGCTGTTTTATGAATATGACATATTATTTTCTTAATAATATGATGATTGCATAGACTTTACACACCAAACAGTTGTAAAACACTAAATTAACTGTGGATTTGAGCACCCTCCCTCACCACCAAATTGTAAATAAGCAACAAAAATGAGCACAGACTAAAAGGAAAAAAAATGATTCATTTCCTTTGAAACACTTATCTCCTGTGGAGTGGAAAGTGAGATAAGGTGAAAACTGCAGCAAAAGAAAACCACAAAGAGGTACACCAATTACAGACACTGCAGAGACACAATCACAACCTTCCACCAGAATTTTCTCAAACTCGCCGTTTGAATCTTTACCTCCTGCATCTAGCTTGCCTTCCTCCAAAACAAATTTTCGTCTCATCGTTTTTTATTTCACCCCAGCTTTTATCAGGCTGGCTGTTGAGGAAAGGCGCATGTGGTTCCTTCAGTAATATGGCATTTACACAAATTCACCAGACGTACTGGCGGGATTCTGCCCCCACTGTGCACCAACGTGTGCAAATACACCTCTGTGAGTCTTTTTTCTGTCATATGCATATGCGTATGCTTAAAAATTGGGTTGACAATCTCCATAACTGTGAGAGATACAGGATTTTTTGGGTGGAATTTTGTAGGTGCACATACAAACACACATGCTGTTTTGCCGTTTGGCAGACAAGCTGCAGCCCTTTTGATGTTTGTGAAACTGAGCTTTCCTCTTTCAAAATCTACAGGACCCAACTGTGCTGCTGAACCAGCAGCCATTATCTCTTTGCAATAACATCAATACTCTGTTTCCTGATTTGCTCCCTCACTCCACTCTGTCACCACAAAACTCCATCACCAGACTTGTCTGGCTGTGAGCAGCCTAAGACAGGCGGTCATGGTGAATTGGCATCATGAGTCAGCTGAGCATCGAAATCATGTCGGGCTTCTGTGTTTTTTTTCCCTCTAACAGAGCTTTTAAGAATCGCTGCAAGGCAGCATTTTTGAAAAACGTAGGAATACACTGAATGAGGTGCAGATACAGATGAAATGAATCAGATTGCATTGTTTAAACTCTCGGGATGAGAGGGCGTAAAGAGGGTAGACACTGAGCAGATGGAAATGAATTCAGATTCATCGGCAGAGGGAAGAAATGATGCAATGAAATTAAGATCGAGAGACAACTAAAGAGGGCACCTCAGCCACACCGAGAAGAGGGAGAAAATCAACAAGGAAAAATTGCAAGGAGAACAGTGTGTGTGAGTGTGCGTGGAGGGGGGCAGCCAAGTGTGCAAAAAAAAAAAAAAAAAAGTGTTTGCACCTCAATCAGTGAGAGTTCAGACGGAGGGTGACAGAAAGTGCAGCAAAGGGGATGATGAAGAGGGCAGTTTAAAAAGAGTGAAGGAAATTAGATGAATCAATGGAGGCGTCTCTCAGGTTATTTTTCATCTTTTGGGGTCAGTTCTATTCCATTACTTGAGGACTGTTTGTCCTCAATCACGCTGTTTTTGAATCATAGCAAAGCAGAAACGCCTGGAAAAGAAAAACACGGGGGTGAATTTAATTTCTCAATCTCCAAATTGATTTAGTGGAACCTACCAAAAGGCTACAAACTGACCTCTGAATACAGCTTATTGTGCTTCTGCTGAGCGCTGTCAAACAGACGGGATTTCAGATCAGTGCAGTTATGACCTGACCACACTAAGATGATAAGATGATTAAATATCTAATTCACTTTAGATCATTAACTTTAATCTGCTTATACTTAGGAGGCAGAAGAGGCAGCCGGGCAGGAGAGGGAGGGGGAGAGGAGTGGAGGGGAGGGGAGAGGTACCGCAATCTGGCTTCCATATTTCAATATCCATCATAGGATCAGTTTTATCTTCTCTGTCCATCTGACAAAATGGAAAGAAGGGCTCCGGGAAAAAAGGAAGTAAAATGGTTCACAGGGAAATAAATGCAGAATGTTTGTTTTTTTTAAGTACTGGATCCATCTGCTGCTGCATTTCATGTTATTGAAGTGACGTCAGCTAGGGGTTATTGACTGCACTTGTTTTAAAGGAACATGTCACAGTTTTTTGTGTTGTCTTCTCTTTCCACAAGTATATCAACGTGTGTTTTTCTATCCAAACTGCATCTGCCCTCTGCTCATTCAGTGAAAATCAGAATGCCCAAGTTTGTAAATTGCTGGCTGCAGAGGCATTTAGTACAAGTAAGTACAAGTTAAAATTGCCTTGCAGGTGTGTGAAAATTCAGTCAAAATGATGGACTGCTTGGAAATCTCTTATCATGTGTTAGAATCCTAACATACAACATTTCAGAGTCAACTGCTGAGCAAAATAGTTTTTTATTCTTTTTTGGTTTGTAAGAATTTACCCTCCATCAGTGGCCGTCCAGATGCAAAGCTGTTCTTAGGCCAGCTCCTATCTTGTGTCAGATGTCAAAATTTCACTCGAGCCTCTAGAAACATCCTCAGAGCTCTGGGAAAAAAACTAACCCATATTGTTTACTGAATTTCACGCAACAATGATGAAACCCCGAGGAAGGTGAAGTGATTCTCTGTTAAAGATCTTTTTCAGTTATGACATCTGTGCTGTCAGGAAGTGAAACTAGGGGCTTTCTGTAAGAACATGTCTATATACAGCATTTTGCAAAAGTCTCAGCCACCGCTCATTTCTTTATATTTTGCTAGAAAAATTAGAAAACACTGTAGAGTTATTTAAACATGCAAATAAAATGGAAATACATTATATAAGGCTTAAACAGAGTTTGTACATTACTAATGAGCTTGAAAATGAACATTTGGTATAACTACTTTAATTCTTCTGCGTAGACTAAACTCTCTTAGTCAAGCTTTAGTTAGGAATAGTTCTCTGGGCTCTCTGTGGAGGGCGATCCATGACTGATAATGTTCTTTTGTCCACCAGTTTCCACAATGTTTTTTAAGGACAAACATGCTGAGATCTTTGGGAGATCGTTGAGATCTTTGGGATTTGCCTTGTTGGTGCAAAAACACTATTTTATGCCTGTCAAACCGTGTTATCTTTGGGAGATTTATAGATTCAACTAAAGAAATGTGAACAATTATGTGTTTTTGCAACAAGCTGCTAGTAACAAAGTGCCTAAAGATACCATTTTAAAATGGTATCTAAGGTTACGTGCTTTTTTGTGCTTGAATGATTCACAGGTCAGTGTTAAGCAGCTTAACAAACAAGGAAAATTCCTTAGAAAGTACAAGGACTGGACTGGAAATGAGTAAAACAAAGCAGCTAATGTCTAAAGGAAAACTCTGAAAGACTTTCAGAAAGCCCAGAGAGTCATAGCTAATGACCACTTTTAGAGGTACACAAAGGTTTTGCCCCTTGGAAGCAAAATATAACAAAATGAGATGAAGGTGGGGCTCAAGACTTTTGCACAGTACTGTATATTTATGTATATTTAGTTAATTATAATTTCTTGCATGCAGCACGTCCTTGATCCCTATAATTAATGTGTCATTTGCAGACAAACACAAATGTTAATCTTATTTCCCAGCATTTGAGTTCCTTTCACTGCTACAATAAACATGAATTAGAGAAGTTGAATGTTTCTCCACTTCCTCTAAACACGGTGCAAACATTCCGGGAACAACCTCAAAATTAAGGTAGTGCATGTTGGCAGTGATCACAGCTGACCCTCATTAGCTCTGAGCACTCTTACACTGCACTGCTGCAGACGTTTGTTCCCGTGTCCTGAGAAGATACCCTGGCAGGTTCATTGCACAACTGAAACCAAGCTTCTATTAGAATCTGCAATCTGCTCGTGGCAGAGAGACAACGCTGAAGCCAAACTATGCAGCTATCTTCGTAACAATACTACATTTGCCAATCAGTCATGCCAATAATGTGTAACTAACATGAGGCAGAAGTTGAGCTAGTGGGCAGGAGGGAGGGTGAGGATGAGGGGAGGAAACTTGTGATTGTGAGGTGAAAACCACCTACAGCACAGTAATTACTGTCCATTTATTTCAAAGGAGATAAACGGTGTGACAGAGGATATTGTGGATTTCTCTGTGTGAGAACCCAATGCCATGTGGTGCACAGTGAAAGGAAGGACAGACATGGTGAGGGAAGAGTACAAGGAAAAAAGAAAGATAAAAAGGGGGAGGAGTAGGGAAGAAAGAGAGTGAGACAGTGTGAGGTTACGCAGCTTCCATTAGTCGTCCGTTGTCTTCCAAGAACTGGAGCAGTAGCTAGATCAGGTTGCACCTCACTCAAACAAAGAGCTTTGGTTATTTGAGTCCTCTGCCATTGTACCGGCTAAATTTCCCAAGGCAAATGTTGACAGAGAAAATTGATATTGAGTGCAATATTATTCTCCACCGATCACAAGGCATTTCCTTCACAAAAGTTGTTATCTGTGATGTCTGCAAAGGATTCATCTGCTTTTATACAAGACTGGGAAAAATGCCTTTATTTAGAGTTTTTAGACACATAAGTTAGATCAAATTTAACTTTAGTGTAAAACTAAAATTCATAATAAAACTTACTTAAGTACTTAAGTAATACAGTTCAAAAACATACAATTTGACTTTTGAGCCAAAAGCTATTAATCAATAGTGGACTAGGCGGTGGATAGTAGCTATGCACGGCAATTTAAATAAACCCTTAATCGTTAAGAACTGCCTTGAAATGTGAAGCACACACCGCTTATGGACTTTAATCTATCATGTCTGTGAGAGAAAATTAAATCGTCACACCCACAGAAAATATATGTCCTCGGGCAAAAAGGTTCAAGGGTCAGCTTGTCACGAGAAAATGTTTGAGCATGCAGAAGATTAAGCCCGCGGTGCTTTGGAAGTCTCTTCTAAAGGAGATTGCAAGAACCTTTTGTATGAAGATCCAAAATCTCTATACACACAATAATAAGACTTTGTGAGAAAAGTTTGAATCTTACTGTCACACATACATCACCTTGCACAGTGTGTTAGTATCAAAATGACAGTTTTGGGAAGTTAGGAAAACAAATTCAATACTGAAAGTTTAGCAGCGAGAGGGTTCAGCGGCTGAATCAGTGATCTGACTTTGTTTGAACCATGCTGACACTTTCAGTGAGAAAAGGGAGATTGCTGTCTACTTGAACTGGTAATAATTGTGTGGTGTTTGAGTGAAAAATAAAAAATCAACTCTCAGGTGCACAATAACACACTGCAGCTCACTCTCCTAAAGGTTCAGATTAAATGCTTCTGAAAGTTTTAAAAGAAGAATTTAGGGTCAAAATAATAATGTAATGGCCATGCTTGCAAGTGTGACAACTTGTCTGTCAATGGCTGAGCGAGTGCCATGAAAACTGTATACATATTTATGCTTGCCAGCAGAGGTGGGCAGATCGATCCAAATATCGATAGTATCGATACCAACGCTGGGTTTGGTATCAAATCGATAACAGAGCGATAAGCTCGATACTTTGTATCCTCTATGTTCAGTATTTTTTTGGGGGGAGGAATCAAAAAATGTACCTCAAACATGCACTATTAAAAATATAGGTTAAAAGTATCTGTACTGGTATCAGTATCGGTATCTTAAATACTGGTCCTGTATTTACTTGGTATCAGATAGATACCTACCTTTTTCTTTTGTTTTTTTCTTTTGCTTTTTAGTAAGGCAGAGGAAACTCTTGTTGGGAGCCTGGGGACATTTGTTGAGGTCCCCTTCCCACACTTGTGCCCCAGTGCTTTTACTTAATTGCATGAGTATAAGGGACACTATTTTAGTTTGCAGTGACGATTGCAGTCAGACAAACTGCTAGTTATATTAAACTGTTTCTTCAGTTGGGCTGCTCTTTTATCACTGTGATTGTGCATGTCTTCTGTTAGAAATATATTGTAATACAGTAATATTTTTACTAGATTGTACCGTTTTTGCCTGTGGTTTAACCTATCTTGCACTGCAGTCTTATTTTTGACTTACTGATTTATTACCGCATTATTAAAATGAACTCGCCACACCTGTGCCTTGTCAGTAACTAATCTGTGTGCTTTACAATTAAGGTTAATTAGTGTAATATTTCCTGGGGTGTAATTCCCTAGATGTCATATACAGTGTTTAATAACTTTATTAGGTCACCACCCAATACAAGGTTTGTGCCAGTATTGGTAATTACTAAAATAATTATCTCTACCAAGGAGTTGTTTCTGGTAGCATTTGCGTGTGTGTCATTCTGTCTGTAAACACAAAAGCCCCAAAAGGTTTGAATGAATTCTGATAAAACTTTGTAGCGGTGTAGAGTGGGGTCATGTTTACAGTCTGTTCAAATTTGGCATACATCCACTGAGTTCAACCGAATGATTTATTGGTCGGAAATTTACAAAAAGTCTTATAACTTATATTCTTACAAGTGTTGTGTGTGCTGTCAACATATAGAAAGTATCGTATAAAGATTTAAAATATCATGACACATTCGACCTTTGACCTTCAAGGTCAATAGATTGATTTGAAGGTCAAAGTGATAATAATATTATATTGAGCTATTTACAATTATGTTACTGCCATACTGCTATTGCTTGTATTGACAACATATAGGCATATAGGGAATAGTTTATGGGGACACTAAATACGCTAAATACCATGTTACACTCTGACCTCTATTGTACAAGGTCAAATAAGGCCAAACTTTCATAAAATGTAATTTATTTTTAAAGCTGTGCATAACATTCTAATGCCTTTAGTTCAAAAACTTCTTAAAGTATGTTTAAAAACAACAAAGAAACAAAATGAATATATGCAAAATACAATATTATTCCCTTTAAAGTAAATGTTACCCAAAGGGCAAGCCACCTTGGCGAAGGTTTAAGTTCTCTGAGTGATTCTTGTTTTTTATGTTTCTGTAACGGTTAATCCACCAATATGTGTAAGGTCTTTAATCAAAATATTTTTGATGTTAAAATAGAATTTTTGTTGTTATCCATAAATTTTCAAATGTACTATTTTATTTTTAAAAAGCAGAAAAAAAGTAAAGCACATTATTATTTTTTGAGTAAGATATTAAATTACAGTTATTTACTTGCATTCCTGAACAGAACATTTTATTTTAGTTGTGGAAGTTTACACTTGATCAAATTCTGACTTCTCAGGGAAGTCAGAATTTGATCAAGCATGTGTGCCGGCTCAAATTTGGATACAAAAAACATAAATTATAAAAACGCACATTTCGTTAAGTTTTTTGTTGTTGTTGTTATATTTGTGTTTTCTTGTTTTTTGCTCGAATACATTTCTTAAGCATTATATACTTTACATACTTTAATACGTGGAAAAATAAAAAGATTCAGCGAGCCTGTGCTGCATGAGAAATGCAGGCATATTTCTAGTTCTCTAGCTAATTTTTCACAACATAATTGTCACTGTGTGGAAAAATCATGTTGATGAGATGAAAGAGAGGCCGCTGAAGCAAATGCACTGTCAGGAGGTGCACTCCAGCCAGTCGTTGAGAATCGCTGATCTGACTCCAAATCCACACACACAATGATTACGCATAGGGGCACAAAGCAGCACATGAAAGCAGCCCATAAGCCATGATAAATATAAACACGCCGCACATGTCCTGATGCATCATTTTGCAGGAATAGTGACAGAAGATAAAGTCAGGCATACTCACCAGGGCAGAGCTACCACATACATTAAAAATGACAGATGAGTAAAAGTGGTGCCATTTCTAAGTCTTGTGTTGCTACCGTCACAGACAACAGAGCCCCTCTTGATACACACACTAATATTAATGTTCACAGTCATATAGAACAAATATAGTAGACATTTCAGCCCAACTGGGTTATTTTTTCTTTCTTTGGAGGAGTTCATATCTTTATCTGGGGGGAGCTCAAGGGAACACAGTTAGAATGGCTCATTAACATCTCACAAAACACACATTCCCACAAACGTATACTCGCTTGTTTACAAAAACATGTGCATACGCTCCTGCATATTTGTACGTCTGTATGGCTAACGTACACGCACTTATACAGAAAACACATCATGTCTAACACACACTTGCATGCATGAAGCCTCCTCAGTGTGCCCCCTTCAAACACACTCAAACAGACTGTGGAATGTAGGAACTACATGGCGCCCAGTTTTGTTTTCTTTCGACAGTGTGCACTTCCCCTTAGGCACATCCAAAGAAAATATTTGTGTCTGAAACACTCTGAAAGTTCAGGGAATAATTCATTTCAGGGCTTCGTGATGAAAAAGAGTTCTAATTTTTTTTTTTTTTAACTTCAGCCTGTTTATTTATAAGGGAGAGCAAACAAATGCATGACTGCGTTCATGAAAAAAAAATCTGAGTTTTGTGTGTGCGTTTGTGTAATTTTCTGCGTGCGTGCTTTTAATACCTTCCTGTGCTTGTTTTCATGTTCTTTGCACACAGTGGTATTTGGTCCTGGCCGCTGGCTGAGTAAAAAACAAAAAAAAAAGGAGCACGTACAAACAGAAGGAGGGTGTCTGAATATGATGTGTTTGCTTGTTTGTTTGTAGGAAAAAAAATCCTAAAAATCAGGAAATGACAGGCATGTAAGCACCATGAATGAACCCTGTTTAGCTTGCGTCAACATGAGAACCAACAAAAACTGAGGGTGTTTAATGGATCTTCTACACATGTAAATATTTATATGTTTTTATTTTCATGCATTTCTCATATTTGTTTCTCATTGCTTACAGATATACAAAAGTTAAATTTAAGATTTTTTACTATTGGAATTTTCTTCCTGTTAAAAGGGAGTTTTTGCTTCCCATTGTCGCCAAGTACTTGCTCACAGGGAGTTAATTGATTGTTGGGGTTTTCTTTGTATTATTATAGGGTCTTTACCTTACAATATAAAGCTCCTCGAGGCGACTGTTGTTGTGATTCAGCGCTATATAAATAAGATTGGATTGAATTCAATGGCTCAGTCACAGTAGAGTAAAAATAGGACAGCAACCTTCTTGCAACTAAGAAAAATCGGTGGTTGTGCTGTAATTGATTTTTTTTTTTCACATTTGGGGATCAACTGCAAGTAGTTGTGATGAGCAATTGGTCTCCCAGAGATTAAGCAGGCAACCAACCCTTAACCACTTTGAAGGGTCACCTGGTGGGAAGCAGCCTATCTTCAGATAATCACAGTCCAACTCAGACTGACTGCAGTCACTCTCGGACAGATTGGCAAAGGGTTGCAAATGATTGCCATCTAATTTATAAACACAAACAGATTGATTGCAAAGCATTGGCAATTTAAGTCAGTCTTCACCAATGAGTGCAATTCATCTGTGGATTCAACTGAACTGGTTGTATTCTGGTTGTATTCTTGCATAAATCCAAGGTTGCCGAGTGAAAATGTCACTTTGCAGTGAAATCACTGTCGTGCAGCAGCTATCACACTATTTGTGGAGGTATCAAGTCTGGACTCTGAATGTAAGTAGTTAATGCAAATTTCTGTTTAATGTGAATTTATACATACATAGAATTTGCTATGTACGTCAACGTATTTGCAACAGACGGCAGCAAATTTGCAATTTCCAACCATTCACTTGCTGTAATTCGTGTATTATCACAAATATATTGCAAGGAATTGCCAGCTTGACCCCATTCAATCACAGAATGATTTTCCTTTTTAGCACCATCTTGACATGTCAGAGTTGCTTTGAAAATGACAGCTGATTGCAAGCGCTCGCAGACCTGCTTCCTCTCTTCGAAATCACAATTTCAAAAGCACCAATAATTGTTTTCCTTAGTGTGATTGTCGCATAACCTAGATAATATATTCTATGCAGATATACATGTTGATGTTGGTTCTGAATATAAAATATTGTAAAATGAAAGTATTTGGATGACTTTTAAGAATATTGTCTAAATATATTTATTAATTGGCCCACTTCCTGGCAAGATCTTATGATTCATTAAGAATCTTGGCATTACATGTGACCAGCATTTGAATTTTGAATCTTACATCTCTAAGGTCACCCAGGCTTGTTTCTTCTTAATAAACTGCAATTTAACTACACACTTTTCCCTCCATCTACAAATTCCCTTTTCATGGTTCTCCAGAGCAGAGCAGCTATAGTGTTAACAAAACCAAGTCCGTGTTCACACATCATCATTCTTGCTTCCCTTCAGCAGCGTCCAGTGATATTTAGAACTCATTTAAAAAACTTATTAATCACATACAAAGCCCAGCACACCCAAGCTCCCATGTGCAGCAGATGTGCTAAGACCTTATTCCAGCAATGGATCACCAGTGAACTGATCAGGGCCTTTTAACCACTCCATGGTGTTATATTGAAAACCAGGCTTTTGAGGTTGTAGCACCAAAAACTGTAGAACAGCCTGCCTTCTTCTATGGTTCATTTTAAATGTCTGCACCAAATATTTGCTTTTAACTTTTGGCTAGTATTAAAACTGTTGCTTGTATGTAAGTATGCCTGCACATATGTAACATATGTATATTGCTAAACACATTTATTAGTCACAAAAACAAGAAAACACAAATATTTTAGAAATCTGCATAGATAAATAGAATTATTTTCATATAGTGGTTCCACAGTTAAAAAAAAACAACAACAAAAAACGCACCCCGGTTTTCTTATATGAGTACATCTCAGGGATTCAATGTGTAGTTAAACATCTTTACGTTGACAGACCGGGAGTTTCACTGGCCTGGCCCACTTAAAGTCAAAGTGGGCTGCATGTGGCCCACAATGTAAAATGAGTTTGACATCCCTGCTCTAGTCCAATCATCTTTCTGCCTGCCTTCTTTAAGTTAATCACTCTGCGTACTTTAAATCTCACTGCTCATCTGTCATTCTCCGTCGCAGACTCCTTCATGGAACCCACCTCCTCCCCCTCTTTATCTTCACCGCCGCCAGCGCCTAGACTCTGGGGGGGGTCCTGGCCTAAATCCTATCACCACTGGGATTCTGTTCTGCTGCGATGGGCCATCGGAGTCTAATTGCCAAGTAGCTAAATTGAATTCTGTATATCAATAAATCACGTTCAATTCCTTCTAATGACCTCTCCTTATTGAAATAACATTTATTCCAATCAAGACACTTAGCATTAAACTCACGTCTCCTCATTACTGGAGCTAACTAGCAGGCTGTTTATAGTTTTGTGCTGCCTCAATAAAAGGCACGTTTTCAGTTTAAGTCCTCGTCAGTGTCTGCATTTGGGTCCTATCTCTCTTCACTCCACACTCTGTCTAGCAAAGCCTTTAACTTCACCATTACGTCAAGGCTTCCACTAGTTTATTAAAAGCTCAGTGGTATTCTTGGGTTAACTAAACAATAACTACTTGCACACAAAAAAATAAGCTTTAAGTATCTAAAAGCAGCACTGTGTACAAAACAATTAAGACAATTTGAAACAATTTCATATTTTTAATGCTTTTTAAAATTATGCATTTAAGAGAGTTCATGCTTTTTAAGGATCCGTAGCCACCCTGTAAAAATAAGTGGCTCTCATTTCATTATCACAAAATAAATCCCATCTATACATTGTGCCTTAGTCACTTTATTATAATACATTAGTATAAGAGAAACGGAGAGACTCGATGTGTGCATGGACACTGAAGCAGGACATAATCCACAACTCAAAGCCTCTGGAAACAGCATGGAAATATCCATCTAAACAGCAACATTATGCAAAGGCAACAATAAACTGGTTCTCATGATAAACAGACTGTCATATCTCTATACCCAAGCCAGAGGGCAACACACTCAGTGACATCCATCTTCTTTAAGTAACGCTGCTCATAATGGCACTGCGCATGGCAGGAGCAGAACACACACAAGTTAACACTGCCAAACACACAGTATTAATATTCTCACTTGCACTCTCTCTCTCAGTCTGACATACATATATAGACTCTCCCAGTATTTAATACAACTGGGTAATGCCAGGGGCGAGGCAGAACTCATAATCACGAGTGTGTTTAACAGCAGTGTGACAGGCGGATGCTGCTTCACTGTAAGTAAAGCAAATGTAAATAAGCGGGCTGAATTATTCAAGACGGAGACTGGCTCGCTCGTGCTGGCTCACCCTCACACACTCAGATCCAGACATGCTGGGATAATCTCAGGAAAAAAATGCTTTTGCTTGTCAAGGTGCAAACAGTCCAAGACGGAGCCAAGCAGGAGTGTTTATCATGCAGCAGGAGTAGTGAACTCATGTGATGTGCCTGCAGATTTGGGATTTTGGTGAAGTCATGAAGATGTACATGTGGCGTCCACAAGGCTCAGGAAAGCTCAGGGGAGATGTCGGTGGATGTGTGCAGGATGACAGAAAAGTTTTGTGCTGCATATGACCAGATGGGGATGAAAGAAGAAATTAAAAATAAACATATTTCTTGCAACGTTATTTTACAGCAGACTTTTTCTGCTTTTTACCAACTCGATATTCTTGGACTGTACAAGAGTAGCTTTGCTTTCATATATTGGGTTTCGTTTGCTCCCTTTAAGCCAACTTCGCTATGATTGGCTGCCTTTCATAAACAGATGGTTTGAACAGCAGTTGGGTGGGGCTTATGCACTCCTAGCCAGAGCTGTGTGCCTGAGATGACCATATTAGGGATTTCCATACTCACTGACATCATACATATCCAAGAAAAAGTATTTAGAGCAGTCTGAAGACAAGGATTACTTGCACATACACTGGCCACATTAATAATATTATTATTACATTGAACTTTGTCTATGTTTAATACGAGTTCTCCCACTGACAGAAAATAAGAAAATGAGTAGTAGGACCACTTAAATTAAAATTTTCAGGCTTTAATATTTGGTTAACATGGACAATGTGACACTAACACATGTACAGCATCTCTCAGGGGCATGCGTCCAAGTGTACATTTATCTGTGATTTTTTTTTCTCCCATATTTCACGTCTTGATCATAATTTACTCTTTAGGTAAAGGTCAATGTCTCTCTACAGTTTATTTCAGTGACAGACGTGGCACAGTCACTCTTTTTGCTGGCAGTTTTGTCTGCAGCCCTTTCCATGTGACAGCTTTCTTGCTAGCAGGCAAAAGTGCAGCTTTCCCAAAGTACCATTTGCTGCCATTCTTTGTCTTATTTAAACGTTTTCGTTAGATGTTTTATCGACCAAATAATCAGCAGTTCAAATTCCTGCTATTTCATTATTTGCTGAGTGAAGTTGATAAGTATAAATGTATGCTTTGTTTTGTTTTTAATGCCCACTTTATGTTTCTAAAGCCCAAACTGGCATCATTAAATGCCATTATGATAATAGAAAACATCTAAAAAAAAATGCTTACAAGCTGTAAAGGAAGGCGTATAATTACATGCACAAGGCAAGAAGGTGAAAGGCTCCTGTAAAAGCACTGCCAATAACAAGAGGAATGCCTGGACGCAGACTTTAAACCACAAATCTATTTAAACAGACAACTTTCAGATGTGAGCCAGATTTTCCTCAGGCAAACAAAGGCATTTGTGGTTTGGAGTCTGTTAGCAGTGGTGTCCCTTTATTGAGATACCTCACACAGCAAATAACTACACTCTAATAAGGGACAATATTGTAAAGGGTTTGTGACTAACAAATAGCTTTATTAGGAATCAATCATCTAATCATTCTACTCATGCTACATCAATTATAACACATTAGTGCAGTTACCCTCTAAAGGTTTAAAATGGTTATAGTCTCTTCTGGCCTCTTTAATTGATTAGGGGAGGTCTTCAAATGGACTATGTAACCTCTAAAATAACACGTGGAGAGACTCTGTATCAAAATCAATGTGCTGATATCTCTTCGGGGTTCCTGAAGCTTAAGCCTAAGTTAGATTTTTAAGCCTTTTTAATATTACTCAGTATAAAATTTAAGACCAAATCTTTTTTTTTTCTAAGAAAAACTGAAGGGAAAAAACAAGACTACATAATGTAAGAGTTGCTTGGTTTTTGTGGTTTGGGTGAGGCTGTTTGTGAACATTGAAGCGACACGTCCAGGATCAGCTGATCTGAGATTGTCAGGGCTTAAACAAAGTTGCTGTTTCCCAATGTGGTGAGTTTTGCACACTTGTTGCACAAAATCCGCAGTGCCTCATATACATTGCCTGTTTTCAACCAAGCCACAAAACCCTGCCACATTGATTGCATCTGCGCTTCCCTGTGACATTGCTGACTAGCAGCCAGTGCACCTGACCTGAGCTTCCCTGCAGTAAAACAAGCTATAATTGTTGCCGGCTGTGCTTTTGATTAGCCTAACTTAAAAGTAAGAGGCATTCTGTTTTGATTTATTTATTTTATGTGTTGCCAATTAATTGAGTGTGAGAAAAAAAAAGAGAGTCATAAAAGTCATACTTCCTATGTTTAAACATTTTCAAGGGATTTGAACAATGAGCGTTAAGACATTTTCATACCAATCACGGTCTAATTTTTTTAATCTGAGGGAATCCTGTTATCAATAAAGGTGAAACCCAAGAACATTTAACGATTAGTATCATTAGTAACTGTTTTATTACCAATTACAAACAGAGGCCAACAGAGAATTAGTAAAGGCTCATTATTTACCCAGTAAAGCTATTAATTCTAACTCATACAAACTTGTTTTTTGTCATTTGTGCATGTGTGTTTTGGGGGGGTAGCTTTAAAGTGGCTAAAAAAAGAAAGAAAATGAAAGTATGAAAGGCTATTTATATAAGAGCAGAACCTGTTTTTTAGTGGTTTTAAAGAGTTGGTCTATATTTTTTGAAAAAGAGAAAGATATGACCTTTCAGCCCTACTCATTCAAACTCAAATCGTGGAGAACCACGAGGCCAATTACAGCCTGACTCAACGCGTAACTCAACATCAGCCCAAACCTCTCTAAGTGAAAGCATGCCCTCATACCTTACTTACTTATTTACCATCACCCACAGCCAACAAACTCCTGTTTTCACAACCCCAGTCTGCTGATGAGGCCGATCTTCCTGATTAAGCCTCATTTAAGAGACATGTGGGAATCAGGGCGGGTAGTTTGACAGGCACAGTCATTTCGCTCTGTCACATTACCACAACAAGCATCTGCAATAACAAATGTGTGAGAACCTGCGAGCTAAACCACAGGGAGGGGAAAGAAAACACCGTCAGCTGTGATGAAGCAGCACCTGGCTTTTTAAACATGCCTCTCTCTTCCACTCGCACATGTGATCAGTCAAAACATGTTCGACTGTAATCGCCCCGAGGAATCGCGTAAATATGCCTGACAAAGTTGGACGGCTGCCTCGAAGAAAAGCGAACAGGAGGACTCTTTGCTGACCACCAGCGGGAGCAACGCGAGAAGCAACGTGAAGCACCGGGGAAAGTTGATCTCATGGTTGTCAGGCATTCGCTTTCTAGTAAACGAGCTGGTGGAGCTTTGCTCAACAGAACCTTGCACCCTATGCTGCTTTTCTGGCTTTGTGAAGTGTGTTCTATGTGACGGAAATTCCGAAGCTACTTTAAATATATTTACATAAATTCTTAATTTATTAAGCAAGAGGAAAAATAAGACAATATTGGGTTACCCCAAATCTAAAGATGAAAACAGAGAAAAACAAACAATAACAACAACAAAAGGAAGTTAGAAGATTTTAAATCAAACATGTGCTCTAGAAAAAAAATGTGGATTTATAAGTAAAGTGGCTGTTTTGAGAAAATAGTTTTAAAAATGTAAGAAGTAGTGTCCTTAGAAACACAAAAAAAAGTCTATATTTTCAGAAAATCGTTGTTTTCTTTTTGCCAGATCTTTTGAGACAGATTAAAAATGCAAGGGGTATTTAAGGAACATCCACTCCAGCTTTTGTTTTCCTTTAGGGGAGGGTATTAGCAAACAGATCTGTGAATAATCAAATTACTGCAGAGTAAATGCCACACAGACCCACAGGAGCCAGGTCCCCAAATGCCCCTGAGACTGCAGCTTTTATAGGCTCATCACAGGTGCTGTACAGACCAATTCAACTCCAGAGATGTGGAAACAATTACTAAATTGCAATTACTAAAAAATTTCCGTTTGTTATGAGTGTGTATAAAAAATCTTAAAATAAAATATTTTAAGGAAAAGCACAAGTTACTTACTACCAGTGATGGGAGTAACGGCGTTGTTAGTAACGGCGTTACTAAGTAATTTGTAATCTAACTAATTACTATGTCTATCGTTACAACGTCGTTACCGTTACTAAGAAGAAAACGCGGTGCAGACGCGTTACTATTTTTTCAACACACAGACGGTTGAAGCTGTCTTCAGCTTACTGGGAGCTGGGGGGGGGATAACAAGCACTCTCTGCTTACAACCAAAAAAAAGAAAGAAAACAAAACAAAAACACCCCTTTCCTATTGGTGGAAAAATATACCATGTTGACCAATCAAAAGATGATATGGC
>VVHJ01026371.1:6916-17785 GCA_015107715.1 Tylochromis polylepis
CGTCTCCACACTTAAGTCTACAGTCCTGTGCAAAAGTCTTGTCGCAGTCATTTTTTCTCCTGCTTTCTGAAGGTCTTTGGCTGCTCTTTCACTCATTTTCAGTCCAGTCCTTGTACCTTAGCATTTTCAGATGAATGTTTGATTGTAAAGCCTCTGAACTCTGACCAGCTGAAGGCTCCAAACTCGAGGAGTTGAGTCTACACATAACAGACAGAACCAGTTTCATGGAACAAAAGGCAGAAACATCCAAAGAGGAGCTTGGAATAATCTTCTCGCAGCCTGGAGAACTATTCCTGAACATCCTTACAGAGACGACGGAGGGCTGCTCAGAGAGCTCAGCCTGAGCTGAAGGTCAAATATTCAAAGCTCATTAGAACTAGAAACTCTCTTTGTGCTGGATTTCCATGCATGTTTCAGTAACTCACTGCACATTTTTCCTATTTTCCTAACAAAATGTATAAAGAATTGAGGTCCAAGACTTTTGCACAGCACTGCACAGACATCTCTGTCTGCACCTCCATATACACACCCACTGCTTCCATCACAGGAAGTGTGTGTGTGTGTGTGTGTGTCAGCACATACGTCAGAGTCTGAGTCGGACGAGCTGGAGGATGAGGACGATGAAGAGTCACTGGAGCTGTCTGATGCGATGCCCGTGGACTCCTGCAGGTCCACTTTGTCTGCCAGCGCCGCCAGGTCGGGCCGCTCCTGCTTCAGGATCCTGAAACAGGAAACGAAGCCGCCGTTAGCGAAGCCTGCGGGAAGTCCTCACGTCACCAGCTACAGTTCGCATTCAAGTCCGCCCTAAAACTCAGATTGTGACCACAAACAGATCATTCAAGTCTAACGATGTCCTCCTCCTGACCCATCCTTACCGGTACCACTTCCTGGAGAGCTTGGGACGTCCTCGAACCGTTTTGTGCCACACGATGGGGAAGTTGACCGAGCTGGCAAAGTTCTGAGTGATGGCGATTGTCGTGTCCAGGTTGAGGACCACGTGCCACCATCCGCCTACAGAAAGACACAAAACTGGTTCAACACCAAAAAACAAATAGATCTGAACAAACCGAAAATGGCTCTGCTCAATATCAGCTGCCCCTACTGGGACATCGACGCGGTGTGACAAACAACAGATGCTGATGCAGTTTCCACAGATGGCAGCAAAGAAGTCCGACTGTCTTACAAACCAGAACGGTCGATGAGATTACCGCCGTTAAATGCACTGGGTGTCGGCGGGGCTCACTGGGTTGAACAGGCGACCTGTGCCAGTTTGCCAACACTCGATCTGAGCTTCCACCTTTCTGCTCATCTCAGTCTCATTACTGTAAAGTGAGTGTGTTTGGTACTTTTGGTCAGGTGAGATAACCGTCAGTGGTGAACTTTCAGGGCGATGTGGGCTCCAACAGACAACGCCTCCATCCTGTTTCTGTGTCTTTGCGGTCTGTCAGGTGGGTCTAAAACCTGGAGCAGTGCCCAAGGAGCAGCTGAGGGTTTAATCCATCCTCATCACCATCAGCTCTGTTGGCATTATGTGAATGTAGGTCAGCGCGTTCCTAAAGGTCGGCGCCGCTGTCGGGTCACGGTTGGGTCAGCGAGCATTCCCACTCAACACTGGGGACCGCTGAACACCAGCCTAGAGTCACTGACCGTTGATGACATCGCTGTCATCAGCACATGTGATTTCCTGGATGGAACTGAGAGTGCTCGAAACACGAAGTGTGCAAAAGTCAGTTTAGCTGGCTGACCAGTGCCTGTGCAAAATACAACAGCTGTGGGTGAACGACAGTTTATTCAACTTCATCTGCTGTGTGTCTGTCTGATACGACTGCTCCATGTACAAAGGGAGTTTGTTAAGGTGAAGACTCTACAATAATTCAGAGAAAAGCCAACAATCAGACAACCCCTTATGAGAATCACTTGGCGACAGTGGGAAGGAAAAACTCCCTTTAAACAGGAAGAGACCTTCAGCAGAACTAGGTTCAGGGAGGGGCGGCCAACAGGTTGGGTGTTAAAAGGGTTTACACACCATAACAGCAGCATGTGAACACGCCAATGCTACTTTGTAGGATTGATTTATCTTTCTGTATATTTTCTGTGTTTTTGTTGTTGATAATCTGAATTATCTGAAATCTGAATTAGCCCTGTGGCAGACTGGCGACCTGTCCACGGTGTACCCCGCCTCTCGCCCTATGGTAGCTGGGATAGGCTCCAGCCCCCCCGTGACCCTAAGTGGAAGAGAATGGATGGAAGATGGATAACCTGAATAAAAAATGAATTGAGAGCAGAAGCCGTTACAGCGCATCCTCACTGACCAGGCACGAACACCGTCTCCCCGGGTCTCTGCAGGATCTCCAGCGGTCTGAACTCTGCGGGCCAGGTGGGCTGCTGCGTGCGGGGATAAACCACGCTGAACCAGGTGATCGCCTCGTCCTGCTGGTTGCCGCCGTCCTCTCTCGTCACTTTGATCAGCTCCCGTGGCGTGTTGGTGGGGAACAGACACCACCGCTTGTGTCCCTGGACCAGGGCGTTCCAGGCGCTGGTGCCCAGCGGGTCGATGTGGATGCCGGTGCCGGAGCGGGCCGGGCCCATCACAAACCATCTGTGGGGGAAATGAAGCGAATGAAATCAGACGTCACAAGCACAGAGAAACTAAAGAGTCGCAGTAGCTCATGACTGCTCCATCACACCTTAAACCTTCCCCTGCTTCCTGTTCCAATTTCCAATCTCAACTCAAGTTTTATTTAATAAGACCTGAAACCAGAAACTCATCAGGAAAGTCATTACTGAGTTCAGTGTCGACGTGTGCAGCGGGCACATTTTCTCAGACTTATTCTTACAACCAGAGGAGTCGCCTCCTGCTGGACCTTAGAAACAATGCAGGTTTGAGGCTCTTTTCAGACCTGGACACTTGCTGGATGCAGGAAGCTACTTCCTCTGTCTTTTTCTAATCACTTTGCTTCAGTTGAAAACGTCACGAGGTCAGGGAAAGAGGTGATGTCGTCCTTCTCAGGATGCACTACAAAACACTCATCTTTCACACATCAGTTCTTCCTTTCATGCAAGCTGAAAAATATTTCATTCAAAAATTCTAACCTTTGTAAAGGCAAACAAACTGAACTGAAGGCGTCATGCTCAGCCGAGAAGCCTTCACATGAAAATATAAATGAAATGGACTGAAGTGGCCCAGCTGTGATTATGGCTGCAGGTACTTCACGGCCAATTAAGGAAGTTAAAGACGCTGATTATTCAGCCACAATATTAAAGTTTAATTTGCCTCCAGCAATCAAGAGGGTTAATGTGATCTGGATACTGGGAGGACATATTGGCGAAATCTGAGTGCTCAAAAGCCAAATAAATCAAAACAGCATAAATCAACAATATCAAATAACCCATCAACAGTTCAAATAACAGCCAACAGGGTGTGAGATCTGACCAATCAGCTGATCAAATAAAGAGTGAGTGCTCCTGATTGGATAGAGACGGAGCACACAGACCGCTCACCTGTAGGGCGGCCTGCGCTTCTCTCCTGCGAACTGGAACAGGTCGTCCCTGAAGAAGACGGGAACCTCGTAGTCCTCCAGCAGCTTCCGCCGCTTGGCGTGTTCACCGTAGCTGCTGTCAAAGATGTAGAGCGGGCTGTCGTCACGGGTGGACTCCAGGTACTCCACGTAGTACTTCATCTTCATCTTCACTGAGTAACCGTCATTATCCTCACCACACTTGAACTTCTGGTTGCGGTATTTGCGTTTTAAGCGCTCCAGTGTCCATTTTTCCCGTGCCGGCCAGTTCTCCTGACAGTTAAGGAGGACGACGGGCTTGTAGGGTCGCTCGAAGCGCTCGATGAACTCCTCGGCGGTCAGACGGAGGGTGTCCACGCGCTCCACATTGTCCTGAAACAGCGCAGATTGGCGTTTGATGATACTGTCCGACCCGTTTCTAATGCGTTTTCCAAATGTTAAAAAGCTCATTACACAGCTAATTTAACCACCACAAGTCAGGAAAAAGAGGAGTGTTTGCAGGTGTGTGTGGTGGTTTAACAGCGCTTTGGGAATGCAGGTCACACCTTCACAGACTGTGGTTTGCTCTCAGTCTGCCAGCTGTTTCACTCCACCACAGCTGCTTAACGTTCATCAGTCTGGGCTGTATTCATAAAATCTTTCACCTTCTTCCTTAAATCCAAATTGTACCTGCCAGTCCTGATAATAAGTTACATATTATTAATCATTAACCAGCATGTCTTTTATAACCGTTGTAATTCAGCCAAACTTCAGACAGCTGCAGCTCAGTTTGGGGTTTTCCTGCTTTTCATGAGATCAATCCGTGAAACTGTCATGTGTTAATCCTGCACCATTGTTAAAACTTAAATATTTAATGGAGGCTAAACACTTTCTGTGGATGAACAAATAAAATAAAGACTTTTTGTGCCCAATATACTTCATTCGGTTTTGTATCATCAATATTTTACTAATTTATCTTTGCTGTATTAATCTTATTACATTATATTTCGGTGTCGTTATTATAACTTGATTATTTTAGGTAATTACCATAGTGCTTTGTCTTTTATTGTGTTTCCTCTTTTACTGTTTTCGGTTGCAGTGGCCGCTAACTGTCTGAATTACAGTTTGTAAAAAGTGCTTTATGACTAAAGTTTGAATCATTTATTGATTTACTTGGTCTGACTGATCGATTTTTCTTTCCAAGTACTTTTTAAAATGTTAATACAGTTTATTAAGAGAATATAACCGTCTGCTTCTGTGACGACACTGATATACCGGCTGTACTTTCAGCACCTTAAACATGTGTTATTTATACTACCACCAGGCTAGTATGCAGTACTTTTACTTCGTCTGTTCCTCCACATTCGTGTTGGCTCTCGGGTGTTAGATAAGTGTGTGACGATAAGTGTGTGACATTAACGGGAGCTCATATCAAACATCTCACGTGCCGGCGGCGCGAGCAGCGGCGGCTGCCACATTGTGTACGTGACAAGCTGCACTCCGCTGTTAGCCACTGTTAGCTTAGCCTCAACAGTTACCTTCACAGTGCGGTGCGACAGGTCGAAGGTCTCATAGTAGCCGTGTTTTATCCAGTCCAGCGAGTCCTTCAGTTCGGGTCTGGCGCTGCGTTTCGCCTCTTTGATCCTCTTCTTGCTCTTGTGGTTCATTCCTCCGCCCGGCGTGTTTACCTCTGCTCAGCTAGCTGTCGAGCTAACCCGGTGATACCGCACAAACACATCCAACAGCCTGCGCTCTCACCCGGCTAACTGCGCTGCTCTCACACCTTCACCGGGTTTCTCTGACAAGACGACACCGCCACCCGCCCGGTTTGTGAGAAACACGTCCTCCGATGTGAGACGGTGGATGAGGCAGCGCTCTTAAAATCTGCCGGGTGGGTAAAGTTTGATAAACAGCTAACAGGAGCAGCTAGCTGGCAACTGTGTGACACAATGCTTTTGCAACTGATTACGCAAGTAGCCACCGCCCCTCTGGAAAGATTGACAGCTCATTGGCTACAGAAGCTAGGAAAAGGTAAGTGTTGATTGGTTGAACAGTCGAGTGAACCTTCCCGCCCGTGATTTTCATTGGCTTTTTTAACGCCCTCCTTTCTGTTTTGGTCTGCGCGGAAGTAGTTTCCAACGTGGCGGTTAGCTGTGGCGTGAGGTTTTCATGGATACCAATAAAAAGCGTTAATACGAGTTTTATATCTAAAACAAAGAACTGGACTGATGGCAGGTAGATGTAATAAGGTCAGTTAAAAGTGTGTGTGCTCACAGAATGGCCGACAGTGGAACCGAAACGCCTAACATAGCTTATAAAGTGTTCACGTTTGAAGACGAGAGGAAAAACACACAGGAGTCCCTCTGTGTCTCCATACCTGAGGTCTGTTCAAACCCATAAATGTAATATTATACCGAATGTATAGCAACAGAAAATACGCTCGGTTTCAGAAACTTATTTAAACCTTTAGTTTAAATTAAATTCGTTGTTGTGCTGTTTAGAAATCGAAGTGTTAGGTCCTTAAAGTGGTCAAATTTAAGCTGTGTGTAAAGAATTTATACATTTTATTAAACAACAAATCAAGAATGTTTCTCACATTTTAAAGTCCTCGATTTAATACAGCATACAGACGATACACAAGCATATTTGTGTTTAAGTACAATTTGTAAGCATTTAACCGGCGTACTGTTAAATTATGCTTCATTTAAATTAACCATAGGTACATAAATAATACATACGTGTTGATAGAGGACCTTAGAGTCCTCTGTTTTATTCGGCCTACGTTTATTACACAAAAATACTTTTATTTTTGTAAACTGGACCATCATAGCTGAGTTTCCTGGTGTCCTCCGTCAGTTCTATCACAGTAAGTGGAAGGAAAATAAATGAATCCATAAAGTTAGGTTTCTGTGTGCATATGTGGTCTGTCTTTAAACAGGACTCACTCATCTGTGATTTGAAAAGCCAGAAACTCTAAAAGCACTGGTATTGATTAGGACCACAGCTTTCTGTCACTTTCACAACTGATTAGTTCGTTTTCTCCACTTGTTATTATCACTGGCCAACAGAATATCAGAGGATAAAGTTAAGAGGTTGTTAAAGCCCATGAGATGTCTGCATGTGTTTGATTTTGTTCCACAAAACCAAAGATCTCTAAAAAGAAATCTTTTTGGTTCTGTTGTTTAATCCTGTGTCTCAGGTCCTCGACCCGCAGTTCGGCATGTACGTGTGGCCGTGTGCGGTGGTGCTGGCTCAGTATGTGTGGATGCACAGAGAGGAGCTGAGAGGGAAGAAGGTGCTGGAGGTGAGCAGGAGCACACATTCAGACTCCGTTACGCTGATCCAAAGCGCCACAGACCCGCCAACGATCCGTCCGAGGAGCTGACGTTTGTCTGCCGTGTTATGTAACGTGCAGACTTAGAGCAGTGGGACCGATTCAGGGTTAGGGGTTATTTTGATAACACAAACCTTCTTAAATTAATATTTCAATGAAGACAGTTGAGTTTTAGGTGTTTAATTAATATGAGTAAAATCACTTTAGGTGCCAAATATAAAATTGAGACTATTAGCTGTGTGAGGTGCTGTTTCTTTCATCCTGTCCTGGTCTGATGAGGTCTGGGTGGAAAAACCGACCTGTGCTCATCAGCGTCAGAGTAACACGTGGTTTAAAGCGAACCAGTTGTGAAGCCGCCTAAAGGTGTCGCGTTAACGCTGTTTCAGCTCAGCGCAGGCGTGAGTCTGCCCGGCGTGGCGGCGGCGCGGTGCGGTGCCGAGGTGATCCTGTCAGACGCCGCTGACAGACCGGCATGTCTGGAGAACTGCAGGCGCACCTGCGAAGCCAACGACCTCGGCGACGTGCCGGTGGTGGGTCTCAGCTGGGGGGAGATCTCCCCGGACCTCGTCCTGCTCCCCGAGCTGGACGTCATCCTGGGCTCAGACGTCTTCTACGATCCCGAAGGTTCGCAGCACGTTTTCCTGTCAGAGCTAGTTAGAAATCAAAACGAGAAGGGAACATAAAATACTCAGACGCCGTCACGCTTTCTGCCACAGAATGAATAAAAAAGAGAGTTTTTCCTGACTCAGCAGACAATCAATAACCTGACTGATAGAAATGTTCTAAAAACATGTTTTTGATTTTGAAGTTGTAGTTATGGTTGACTTGAATGTAGGCCGAAGGTCAGCTGTATTAAATAAAGTGAAGGCATCTGAAGCAGAGCTATCGTAGTTTGGTATTTTTTCATTATTTTTATGTAGTTTTAAATTGTTTGGTTTATATTTCACTGTTAGCTTCTGATTGATTTATCTTTGTGAGAAGCTGCTGTGAAACAGCTCGGTCACCTCGTGGACTGAGTCGATTTATCGGGGAAGAATAAAGTGCAGTTATGAATATTACTCCACTGGTTAGAAAGTGCTCTGCTCTAAAATCACACTCATATCTGACGGGACTGTTTTCCTTTGAGGATGTTTGCAAATGTGAACTATATTTCCTGCTGACGCACTAGGATGTAAAGTGATTGTGCAGACACCATTTATGGACGGTGATGACTTGTCGTCTGTTGCAGATTTTGAAGACGTCCTTGTGACAGTTTTTTTCCTGCTGAGAAAAAATCCCAAAGCCGAGTTCTGGACGACGTACCAAGTACGAAGGTACGGCTGCGCCTCTGTGGGCGTTTCACTCTGTGGACTAAAACCTTCACAGCTCTGATCACCACACGAGCCTCGGACTCAGTCTTTGTGTTTTCACTCATTCATTTGGCTGCTTCTCCGGTGAGCCGCTTTGGGTCATCGTTAGCTACAAGACAAGTTTTGGACCTATCACAGGTCAGAAAGTGGCATGAGATTTAAAAATGTTCTTCTAAAGTTATCATAATAATTTAAAATCAAAATTACCATTTGAAGGATTTTAATGTACTTAGATATTTATTGTAAATAACTTCTTCTTCCACAGCCCACCAGGGGGCAGCAGCTCACACGTTAGGAATCACTGATGTAAACAAAATGGTTATTCATTTTCATCTTTTTTTAATACAAAAAGAAGAAAACTGTGAAGCTGAGGCTGTTAAAATTTAATGTGGAAAAATGACGAGTTTTTCCTTCTGAAGTGTATCACAGTCTGAGACACACAAGAGTCAATCCTTTTTTTTAAGATAAAGAAAAAAGGATTGAACTCAGACTAACTGAAAGAAAATGTAATTATATTTCATTAAAATGTGCAAAATAACATAAAGCCCACAGACTAATCGTACATAATCGTGAAAATAAATGGTAGGTGTCAGTTATTTGGTGTCTTATGTTCAAACGGTCCCATTTTGGTTAAGAAGGAGCCAAAGAAGCTGCCACAAAGTCAGACACATGGCCTGATGGACCGATACTCGGATCGCTCCTTTTTTGCACTGTTGCACCTCAAAATGATGATGAAGAGCTGCAGCACAGGAAACAGTTCACAGCTTCTTCTTCGTGTGTTTCAGTGCCGACTGGTCGATCGAGGCGCTGCTGCACAGGTGGAACCTGAGCTGCATCGACGTTCAGCTCGACCAGTTTGACGCCGACACGCCTGAGCTGGCCGGGTCGAATCTGCCCGGCAACCACAGCATCCAGATGATGAAAATCACCCTGAAGACGGAGGATGCTGGACAGAAGGCCGTCCACGCAGCTTCGCCATAACCTCCAACACAAGAGTTCGGTTTAAAGATTCCCCAGAACAGCAGGAACCAACCACACCAGCAGCGGCCCGGCTAACCGGTGAATCACGTGAGACATTTGAGGAGCGTTGGTATCCTGATGTTTGATCTGCTTCTGATAGTTTACTGCAGGAAACTTCAACAGGTGCGTTCACAGATAAAGTTCATATCATCATGTGGGATCGGCGTCTGCTCAGGACACGTTAGAGCAGATCCAGCACATTCCCTCAGCTTCAACGAACTATTAACGTCCCATTTATGAGTGATGGTTATTAAAGTGACTGAGCAGCCGTTACATTAAACGGGCCCGAATCCCTGAGTCCAGCCTGGTGTCCGGTCAGACCTGCTGACAGGGCTGCTCTGAGAGGCTGAAGCTGGAGGCTGCGTTTCCTGCTGTGAGCACCAGAGGGCAGCGTGTCACTGAACTTCAGGGCCGACAGGAGGTCACAATGATTAAACTTTCTCATAAGCGAGCCATTCCTGTGCGTGGTTTCTTTGTCTTATTCATCTCAGATTGTTTAACTCTAAATAAGAAAATGTGGAACAAATGAAGATTCACACATTTTTTGTGCAACAGGTGGTTTATGCTATTTACACATATCTGTGTGTCAACTGTGTCTCATACTGGATGATTCTGGTTGATCCCAAAATCTGACCCTCACACTGATACAGATGTGGATTCGAGGCCTCACAGTCAGCTTCCTGTTGGCTCTGAGCTAACGTGTAACGTGTATTTTATGGTCCCGGAAATGTGCCTGACTGTGTACGGCTGTATTCAAACCATATGTGATTGGCACATGGGTATATATACTGTAGTTTGTGATAATAAAATGATGTTCTTTTGGATTTTTTGTCCATCCAAACCAGGATGTAAACATGTCAGTTAATCTGAAAGTTGCTGAGACGACGTTCACATGACATGCACGCTAACCCAGAGCTGATCTGTGTCAGCAGCTCACAGTCACACTTTAGTTATTACACCAAACTGCTTGGAGCTAAATGAGGAAGACTGCTGCCCTTCACAGCCAAACAAGTTAATCTGCAGTAATGCTGTGCTGGTCTGCTGTGGTGAACAGAGAGCTACGTATGGAAGCACAGCTGTCCATCTATGTTCACCTTTGGTCACAGACAGAGTAGTAACTGAAAGGCCGTCTGAGATGGGATGAGGGGGTTTGGACATTTAGGAGGGACAGAGTAGAGCCACTACTCCTCCATATCAGCAGAAAAGTGCGTGAACTGAGCAGAGAGAACAGAACAGCCTGGAGTCACTGAATTAACCAGACCCTGATTTCTCCGTCAGCCTGTTTTATACCACATCAGTGCCCATAGCAACCGCTTAGCAACCACATTTCCTGTCCCCCCGTCTCTGATCTCGGTTCATCTATGAGACGGACGTATTCCTCTGCTAGCACAGGGAGACGTCTGCAGACACGTCCCACTGTCCGTCTGCACGTTCACATGTGTTTGCTGCTCAAAGGCACAAGGTCAGGACTTCCTGTACAACAAGTTCAGGCACAAAATCAAAAGCAGAGCTGGTACTTAATACAACACACAATAAAAATAAAAGTGAAAATCAAACTCAGACATCATTTAAACCGTTTACCAAAGCACGAGCCTGTGTTCACATCAGGACAGATGTGAGTGTGATTATATGTGCTCATGCTCTGGACTACCAAACATGCTGTAAGATA
>VVHJ01026374.1:10052-20324 GCA_015107715.1 Tylochromis polylepis
TCTCTCTTTCTTTCTTTCTTTCTTTCTTTCTTTCTTCTTTCTTTCTTTTTTTTTTCT
Organism: Tylochromis polylepis; assembly: GCA_015107715.1. Lineage (NCBI taxonomy): Eukaryota > Metazoa > Chordata > Actinopteri > Cichliformes > Cichlidae > Tylochromis > Tylochromis polylepis. The sequence continues at coordinate 10,110 of VVHJ01026374.1, forward strand.
TTCCTTTTTTTTCTTTTTTTCTTTTTTTCTTTTTTTTTTTCTTTTTTTTTTTTTTTTTTTTTTTTTTTCCTCTCAAGATTAACTATGCTTTTGATGATTTTAAATGGTGTATGCAGCTACACTATGTGGACAAAAGTACTGGGCCACCTACACATTACACCAACAGCAGCTGCTCGACCATGGAAACTGTGGTAACCCATGCTGATGTTGATGCCAGACTTTTATGCACTGTCTGTCTCAGCACCTAGTGTGACTGCTCCTGTAATTTTGCATGGTGTGCCAAGCCATCACTGAGTTGCTAAAGTTCCTAAACATTTCCACTTTTTGCAGAAGTACCACTTAGCTGATTGTGGAGAACCTATGAGGGAAGAAATTTCACAGACTGACTTGTTGCAATGGTGGCACCCTGTTACAGTGCATGTTAAAATTCAGCAAGCTCTTTATAATGAACCATTCCTTCATAAATGCTTACAAAGGCAGACTGTATGGCTGGGTACTTGAGTTTATACACCTGTGGTAGTGGGACTGAAAACGCCTGAATTCAAAGATTAAGAGGTGTGGCCCAATGCTTTTGACTATATACTGAATTAAAGTAACAATCTGTCAATACAAACTAACAGCAAACGCTTCTTACGTGCTTCTAATCTCTTATCTTGCCTTACCACTGGATGTATGTATATCTGTGTGTGTGTGTGTGTGTGTGTGTGTGTGTGTGCGTGCGTGCGTGCGTGCGCGCATCTCCTCCAGTCCTCTGCCCGCCGCTCGGCAAAGGTGAGCTTGCCTACAGCAGAGTGGAGAGGACAAATGGAATGAAAATACATGAGTTAATTCTGAAAGGCTTAAAAGCTTATGTTAATGTTTGAACAGTACACACTGGGTCCATAAGAAGCAGATTTCTCCTTATGAAATACCTGACATTGAAAGAATTTTACGAGCCGTAGTTACTTTAGGTGTGTGATCTTTCGTTGACCCAGGAAGGGGCAGACTAAAAACAGGATGTTAATATCACTGACCTGGTTGTGTATGATAATATTAAGGGACAGTACTAAAAGCTTTCATTATTCATCTTCAGTCTAACTTGCATTTAGTTTAAGTAACCCATCAGTGCTCTGACACAGTTTCTGTGATTACACTGTGGCAGTGGATTACGCCACGTCTCACATCAGCTACCTCCCTCCCCTCCCTCCTGGTCCGTCCCTCCAGCCGCTCCAGCCTGTCGCTCATGGTATGCTCTGTCGTGTCATAGAGCTTCAGCTGACACTTCACAGGGAGTGGTGTGAAAAGCACATGTGACATTATGGCACAGGTGTATACTTGCAGGATAGCGTTTCGTGTAAGGGACACTGGGAGGTGATTATATTTGGTAATCATTGTATCACATTCATTTCACAGATGAATCTTGCATCATCCACTGGGTTTATTGAAGGCTCTTGTTCACTGTGGTAGATACTCCTGTTTTGATAGTTGGATTATTTGCTGATGCTTTACAGCACACCTCTTCTCCTTTTGTAGCCTGTTTCATTTTTAAACTTCTCCCGCTCGTCACAGTCTGATGATAATCTGCCTTCATCGACAGGCTTCGCGTGAGAGTCTCGCGTCCTCTCTGTCTGGTGATGTCAGTGAGGTGGGCCTGTCCTCCCAGCAGGGTGCTCTGGGTGCCCCTGTCATACCTCAGCCCAGCGGATCACCTGCAGCAGCAGCAGCGGCTGCTGCTTCTATTCCAGTTACTCCGAGCAAGGTAGGCCATTAACCTAAAGAAGAGGCTCTTCTTAGAGAGAGGAAAAAACTTTACTGAGGTTCATGTTCAATCCTTTCAGTTCTGTCAGCACATCTCATCTCCATTCATCTCCATTTCGATTTAAAAAAAAAAAATATTTCTTCTTTATCATTTAATGGATTTTTGTTATATTTCATCCGTCTTGTTATAACCAGGTGGAACCTGCCATATCCAAGCAGGTAGAGTTTCCTAATGGCTATATGCATGCTGATGATGCCTGGCATGTGTTTACTAACAACATCAGGGGGAAAACCTATCCTCAGCACACCTTGTCGATACTTAATCATGGTTTTCAAATGCCCTCACAGGGAATTTTCTGGTGATGATGCATGGTTTACTTTGAGGCACTTAAAGAAAAATTCTTACATCACTGTCTTTAAGGGAAATTGTTGTTTTCTCTCTCTCTCTCTCTCTCTCTCTCTCTCTCTCTCTCTCTCTCTCTCTCTCTCTCTCTCTTCAATAAAATGAAATAATAAAATTCTTTGCGAAGGAAATAAAAGGAGTAATATCGTATGCATTATGCGTCTGGGGTTTTAGTGGTGGGACTTGATAAATGTTTTTTGCCTTTTCAAAAGTAGAGCCTAGGGAAATAAGTAAGGTTCAGTTAATGGGTTAATTTTGTTGATTCTGCTCTCCCATCGTCTTGCCTCCAATCACTTCTTAGGAGGAGGAATCACTGCGAGCTCAAGTCAAGGACCTGGAGGAGAAACTGGAGACTTTGAAGATGAAGCGAACAGAAGACAAAGCCAAGCTTAAGGAACTGGAGAAACACAAGATCCAGTTGGAGCAGCTTCAGGAGTGGAAGACCAAAATGCAGGAGCAGCAGGCCGAGCTGCAGAGACAACTCAAAGAGGCTAAGAAGGTACACTGGAATGGATGAACTTAAATAATCATCGGGGCGACAGTATGATGTCTTTTTTCTCAAGGCTTTAGGAATGAAAGAACAACCTCTTAACTCATCAGAATTGCTAGTCTAATGCTTTATTTATTTATACCTTCTCACTTCACAGGAAGCCCGGGAGGCACAGGAGGCCAAGGAGCGCTACATGGAGGAGATGTCTGACACGGCAGATGCCATTGAGATGGCTACGCTGGACAAGGAGATGGCGGAAGAGAGAGCAGAATCCCTCCAAGTTGAGGTGGATACCCTGAAAGAGAAAGTGGAGGAGCTCTCAATGGACCTGGAGATCCTTAGGCATGAGATTTCAGAGAAAGGTGCGTAAAAAGCACCAAGAAGGCCAAACAAAGTTTATAATAACCACTGCACTCAATATTCAAGTCATCCATAAGGTTTTCTTATATATTCTGTATCTGTCTCATTTCTGCTCACTTCTCATCAAGTGCTGCTCTACCTTTCTGTGTACTGTCTGTTTCCTGCTGCAGGCTCAGATGGAGCTGCCTCCAGTTACCAGGTCAAGCAGCTGGAGGAGCAGAACAGCAGACTCAAGGAGGCGCTGGTCAGGTCAGTATCAAATACCTTTTCAAATAAAGGTATTTGCCTGCTCTTTATTACACTGCAAACACATAAATAAAAATGAAATCACATTAACCTGCCTTAACTTTTAAAAAAGAAGTAAGTGAAGACGAGGCCTAGAAAACAATGTGCCTAACAAACAAACAACCAAACAAAAAAAAATCCTCCTTTCTGGTTCCTCCTCAGGATGCGAGATCTGTCTGCTTCGGAGAAACAGGAACATGTGAAGCTTCAGAAGCAGACAGAGAAGAAGAACGTGGAGCTGGATACTCTGAGGACTCAGAAAGAAAAACTGCAGGAAGAACTCAAGCAGGCAGAGGCCACAATCGATGAACTGAAGGAACAGGTAAAGCCAGGGAAGTAAAGGACGTATACGTACATACAGAAAGGGAATGGTTTAATTAGGTTCTACTGGTTCACAGTAGCTCATAATACATGTGTGGCGGGGCGTGGTCTGCGGTGATGCTGACACATCTGAGCGGCATCCGCCATTACGCCTCGCCGGCTTAAGTCTGAGCTAGCTCCCGAACTGTGTGGTTGTTGATGTGTGTGGCTGCGAGCTGCAGCCGAGTATTGTGTACAGCAACCGTGAGAGTCAATGAACGATGCTAGAAAGCATAAGAATGTCGCTGGGTCTGCCGTGGTGCCAAAACCCAGGACCGGGGCATGGCAGACTCAGGACCGGGCCAGCCAAGTAAGGAGCTGGCCCAGATGGTGGCCGAGCTGGCGGCCACACAGTGAAAGCAGGCGGTGGTGTCACGCCGCCAGCAAGAAGAACTAAGGGACTGGATTGAGCGCAGCACGCTCAATCCACGCACAATTGAGAATCTGGCGGCTCTGATCCAGACCTGGCCGACACCGCCGCCACCCCAGCCGGCGTTCCCCGGCGGCGTGAGAGTGGCTGAGGTCCAGATCGCTTCGGCACCCGTGAGGCCACCAGGACGCAGCCTGCCACTGAGCCCATACCCACTCCTTGGATGGGAGCGGCTGGTGTCCGGCAGGGACCTGCACTCGCTCCAGCTCTCCGGAGGAGGGCCACAGAGCAACCTCCGTGTCCAGCACCGGCGCACTCACCTGTGGAGATGGAGGTCGGAGCGCCAGAGGGTCCTGCCCAGCTGGAGGTGGAGGACGAGGCGCGCGTGTGTCCTGCCAAGCCCGAGGTCGGCGTGCTGTGTGGTCCGGCCTCTCTTCCATCCTGGTCCTGCGTGCCGGCCGCCTGCCAAGCTGCCGGGGAGTCTCGGCTTGCTGCCGCTGCTTGCCACACAGGCAGCGGCAGCCTCTGGACCCACCTTGTCACCGCCGCCGCTGGACACGCAGACGGCCACCTGAACTCACACCACCCTGTTGCTGGGCCGGGGGTGCCGACGGTCTGGGCTGATTCCCTCTCCCGTTCGCGGCGGGGGGAGTAGGTTCGGCCGGATGGCTCCCCGGCCTCAGTCAGGCGATGTGGGTATGTGGCGGGGGGGTGATCTGTGGTGCCGCTGCAGGGGAGATGGAAGCACCTGCACGGCATCTGCAATCATGCCTCGCCGGCTTAAAGTCTGTGCTCTCTCTGCTATTGGGTTGTTGTTGGTATGTGTCGGGCTGTGAGCTGGAAAGCTACAGCCAGCTGTGTTTGTACAGCAACCGTGAGCGGGTAAATAAAATATGGTGAAAAGCATTGAACTGTGGTTGGGTCTGCCGTGTGATGTTTACAACATGGTAAAAAAATATTTATTGAGACTTGTCAGTGACAGCAAAGATGCATGTGCTCAGTCTGATTATTTAAAAACTCTTATTGTGAGAACTAAATTCCTGTGTGTGTGTGTACCAGGTGGATGCTGCTCTGGGCTCAGAGGAGATGGTGGAGACCCTGACAGAGAGGAACCTCGACCTTGAGGAGAAAGTCAGAGAACTGAGAGAAACAGTGACTGATCTGGTCAGTGCAGCTGTATTTATAATAGCTCTGATAGTATCCAACTGACATTCCTTAAATCTCCAACATGGCAGATCCAGGACAAAGGTCTGAAGAAAAGGGTTTGAATGAGATGTTTATAGTAGACCAACCACTTCTTTTTTCTTTTTCTTTTTGCATTAACAGGAAGCCATCAATGAGATGAATGATGAGCTCCAAGAGAATGCCAGAGAAACAGAGATGGAGCTGAGGGAACAGCTCGACCTGAGTGGAGCAAAGGTCAGAGAGGCAGAAAAAAGGGTGGAAGCTGCCCAGGAGACTGTAGCTGATTATCAGCAGACCATCAACAAATACAGAGAACTCACTGCCTCACTTCAGGTAGGTGGATGGAGGGGTAATTCTGCAGGCCTGCAGTTTTATCATCCTGATGCTGTAAGAGGTTTGTTTTGTGCATTAGGAGGCCAACAGGGAGCTGATCAGTCAGCAGAATGCAAATGCAGAACAAGTTCAGCAACCACCTGCAGAATTGTTTGACTTTAAGATCAAGTTTGCGGAGACCAAGGCTTACGCCAAGGTAAGAGAGCTGCATGGTGATATATAATCTCGTGTTTGAAGTGAGCCGGTGTTGTTGGCTTTCTTTATTTAAAGCACTAACCTCACTCTCTGTCTCCAGGCCATTGAGATGGAGCTGAGGAAAATGGAAGTAGCTCAGTCGAACAGACAGGTGTCCCTCCTCACCTCCTTCATGCCAGACTCCTTCCTTCGCCACGGTGGGGACCATGACTGTATTCTGGTGCTCCTGCTCATTCCCAGGCTCATCTGCAAGGTATGAGGCAGACACATGACATGTTTGAATTCTTGTGCTCTGTTTTAGAATTACATAGTTGTGGGGTGTTTTTTTTTTATTTTTATTTTTTTTTTATAGCACTTTACCAAATCCTCACTCAGCTGTGTCTGTATGTGGTTGATATTCTCTTGTCTGAAGGCTGAGCTCATCAGTAAACAGGCACAGGAGAAGTTTGACTTGAACGGGAACCCGGTGCAGGGAACGGGGCTCAGAGGGCCTCCAGGAGAACAGCGCAGTTTCGCTTCAGGACTGGTCTACTCCCTCAGCCTGCTGCAGGCCACCCTGCATAAATATGAACAGTAAATATCACAGCTTCACCAATAATGATTCAGGAATAAAATAGGTGTACATAACTTCATCACTGGGTTGATGTGTTTTACTCACTCGTTTAGGGCTCTGAACACCTGCAGCGTGGACGTTTTTAAGCGCATGGGAACCCTATACTCTGAAATGAGCTTCCATGAGCGCTCTCTGGATTATTTCATAGATCTGCTGCATAAAGATCAGCTGGATGAGACCATTCAGGTGGAACCTCTCACTAAAGCCATCAAGTACTATCAGGTAATGCAGGGGTGTGTTTTACATTAAAACGTCACAACTGAAACTTTCAGTTGTAGTATAAACTGTGTAACAGTAGCTGTCAGTGAGTTTATAACATGTTCATTATATCAAGTATCTGTTGTATTGTCTTCCAGCAACTGTACAATATCCATCTGGCAGATCACACTGAAGACTGCACAGTGCAGCTGGCTGATCACATTAAGGTACATCAAGCATGTTTGGCAAAGTTAAAAAGATTTCTACAGTTTCACTTGTAATGCAGGGCTATAAAACCAGGAAAAAAAACAATATTTAAAAAAAATTTTAAATGCTTTTTTTAATATGTCCAAAATGTATACATCTGTAAGGAAAAAGAAGTGTTGGGTTTTCTTTTAATGACACATGCCGCCTTTTCACCTCCAGTTTACTCAGAGTGCTCTGGACTGTATGGTAGTGGAGGTAGCTCGTCTGCGCACCTTCCTGTCATCAGGACAGGAGAGCTCTGGTTTAGCAGTTCTCCTGAAGGACCTGGACACCTCCTGTTCTGATATCAGACAGTTCTGTAAGAAGATCCGCCGTCGCATGCCCGGAACAGATGTAGCTGGAGTCCCCGCTGCTCTCAGTTTTGGACCACAGGTATGCAAGGATGTCATACAAACGGACGCACAATTGCTGATTGGGATCTATATAATTACAGCTGTACACCTGACGCGTCTCTCCTCATATGGCAGATTTCAGAGACACTGACAGAGTGTAGGCGCCAGTTGACCCGTGTGGTTGCGGTACTTCAAGAGGTAGCTGCAGCTGGAGCTCAGATGGTTGCTTCGCTGGGAGAACAGGAAGGTCTCAATGCTCTTAAACTGGAGGATATTGCCTGCAAGGTTGTGGAGCAGGTACATTTACATGTAACAGCTGCCCAATCCTCTTTAAAAGTCAAAGGCTCCTTTTTTAGGGAAATTTAAGGACTTAGTTCTAGTTAATTGGCACACATAGCACATCAAATGTTTGATCTTATGTTCTGAGCATTTTGCACAACATCAGTAGGTAGTGTATTAAACACTGTTGATTTAATCTCTTGCTATTATCACCTTCTGCTTTCTGTTCTCTAAGGTATATGGCTCCCATGGTGTAAATGCCCCAGAGTTACTGCGGCAGTCTTGCAGCTCTGTCATCACTACCATGAACAAGATGGCTACAGCCATGCAGGAAGGAGAGTATGATGCTGAAAAACCCCAGGGAAAGGTATTTGTATGGTTGAACAGTTTCACAGTACCCATTTCACATGGTGAAATCCCAGTTTGGGACTTTTCGGACTAATTCTCACTTTACTCATTAGACTCTTCCCGTGGAAATGAGAGCAGCCACAGTCAGGGCAGAAATGACTGACGCCGAGGGTCTAGGAGTCAAACTAGAAGACAGAGAAACTGTCATCAAGGAGCTCAAGAAGTCTCTCAAGATTAAGGTAACATGCTGAGGAAAATTTGTGCAAAAGGACCTGCCACTTCAAAGTGAAAGGGACTGGAAACATGAAAACTGAACCGACAGGTATAACAAGTGTGGCGTGTACCTCGTTTTTATCTCAGGGTGAGGAGCTGAGTGAGGCCCATGTCCGCCTCAGCCTCTTGGAGAAGAAGCTGGACACCTCCACCAAAGATGCCGATGAACGCGTGGAGAAGATTCAGACCAAACTGGATGAGAACCTCACCCTGCTGAAGAAGAAAGAAAAGTAAGATTAATAAAGAAAGAAATTTAATATTTTTCTCCCACCTCTCCATTTTCTCTATTATGGCGGTTTTTTTCTTCTTATATTTGACCCTCCCTGTTCCTCTTCTCTAGGGAGTTTGAGGAGACGATGGATGCTCTGCAGGCTGATATTGACCAACTGGAGGCTGAGAAGGCAGAGCTGAAACAACGACTCAGTAACCAGTCAAAGATGACCATTGAAGGCCTGAGAGGTCCACCTGCCTCAGGAATTGCCTCCATCGTTCAGGGATCAGCAGGAGGTGAAGTTCTCACTTCCCATTTATGCTCATTTGTACTCAGCAGCTAAAGTGATGGTTTATATTGATGTCGCATGTAATTGTTCTACCCAGAGAAAAGCAATTGCAACTAACTGTTTTTTATAAGTCTTGCATAAATTGAATATGTTGTATTAAAGTGAAACGTTTCCTACCAGACTTTAGTCAGATTTTAACTAAATGAAAGTGAGGAGAATTGGCACCATCTAAGGAGAACCGCAAGGTGTCGTCATTTCCACAATCATTTTATTTTTTTTTCCCATCAGGTCTGCCTCCCTCTATGGGAGGGCCAATGCAGGTGGTGGACTCTCCTCTCCTCAGGCAGCAGGTTGAGGCGCAGAGGCTGGGTATTAAACACCTTAAGAATGAAAACAACAGACTCAAGGTACGCTAGCTTCAAGTGTGTGTATGTGTGTGAATTTACATCACCCCTCCTGATTTCTTCATTTTTTTGTATATTTGTCAAACTTAAATGTTTCAGCTCATCAAACAAATTGTAATAGAAGACAAAAGTAACCTGAGTAACTACAAAATGTTTTTAAGTTTTTAAATGATTTATTTATTGAGGGGGGAAAAAAAATCCTTGACCTGTGTAGAAAAAGTAACTGCTCTCTACACAGCTGTGCTGCCCTTGGTAGCAAGAACTGGAATCGAGCATTTGTCAGTCTTTGACATCACTCTGGAGTTTTGGCTCTTCTTTGCACAGTTGTTTTAATTAAGCCACATTGGAGGGTTTTCTAGTGTGAATGACCAGTTTAAGATCATGCCAAAGCATCTAAATCTGATTTCCAGACTTTTCTATTTCAAAAGGTAAAATTTGTCGTTTTGACCCATTCAGAGGTGGACTTGCTGGTGTGTTTCACATCATTGTCCTGTGGCCTAACCCAAATGTGCTTGAGCTGAATTTAGGGTGAGAACTGATGGCCAGACATTCTCCTTCAGAATTTCGAGGTAGGGAACATATTTCATGGTCCAGGTCCTGAAACAGCAAAGCAACTCCAGACCATCACACCACCACCACGTTTGACTGTTAGTGTGATTCTTTTTATGAAATGCTGTTAGTTTTGTGCCGGGCGTAACGGAGCACAAATCATTCAGAGTTCAACTTTTGTCTTATCAGTTTACAGAATTTGTTTGTTTTTTTTAAAAAAAAAATCCCAGATCATCAGGATTTTTTACATCACCCTCTCCTTCTTATTGTTGAATCATGAACACTGACCTTAAATGAGGAGGCCTGCAGTTCTTTAGCTGTTGTTCTGGGTTCTTTTTGTAGTCTCCTGGATGACTCGGCAGTGATCTGTTGGAGTGATTTTGGTAGGTTGAACATTCCTGGGATGGTTCACCACTGTTCTATATTTTCTCCATTTGTGGACACTGGTTTTCACTGTGTTCACAGCCTTAGAAATGGCTTTTTTTTTTCTTTTTTTTTTTTAACTGTTTCCAGACTGCTAGAATCCAGTAACTCCAGTAACTGTTTCTTTTTGAGATCTTTTAACCTACTTCACTTTATCAGGCAGGTTCACTTTAAGTTATTCCTTGATTCAGCCGGTCTGGCTTGTGAAATCTGAATCTGAAACATTTTTGACAAATATGCAAAAAAAAAAAAAAAAAAAACAAAAAAAAAAAGAAAAAACTATTTAAAAAAAAAAAAAATAAATATGTATA
>VVHJ01026376.1:0-18291 GCA_015107715.1 Tylochromis polylepis
AGAAAGCGTAAGACACGCAGCAACTACCCCTCAAACTAAAATTTGTTCTGGAGGTTTTTAGTAGTGATACCCATATAGCTAGTGATCACCATAACTCACTATTAGAGGAAAGCTGTTATGATTTAGATTATAAATCTATTAACAAACATCGGATACTTCTTCTGTGACAAGAAGTTGTATTCGAGTTGTATTGTAGGCAATGTAGTCATTAGATTCTGTCAAAAAAACCCAAAAATAAACAATGTGTGGAATAAAAAGGCAGTAGCTAGCTATGTGTCAAACTGCATGATGTTAATATCGTTGAGCAGAGTGTCAGTTCAGGCAGGACAAGATCAATCCTGGCTCCACTGATACCCTTCTACGGTAAATCTAACAGGAGTTATTGGCTGTTTTAGCTTGCCCAACATTGCTGTACATCTGCAAGCCACTTTGCAACCCACCTCCATCCCAGTTCTTTATGTTTTTCACATCAAAACGTGGAAAAAGCCTAAAAACTAAAACAAACGCTATTGGTCCTGTCAGTGCAACATGCCATTTATAAGTCATTATTAGCAGTGATATATATATATATATATAAAATTGTATAGGCAAAATTAACTTGTGCTATATATGGCGGTCTATAGTTGTTCATTTCAATTTCTTGAAAACCTTTCCACTGGCGAAAAATTTCATCCTGAGAAACTGACATACTGAATCATTTCTGTTTGTTAAGAGCTAGGCCCCATATTGTTTACGAGTGACCCACAGCACTGTACTTCATCTCTTAAAATGAATGACCGTGTTTTGACAGTCCTTTATTAAGCCCTGTTTTGGTAGCATAAAACATAAAGCGCAGAGAGGCTATATTTACTAGATTATGACATGTAACAGGCTGTTATTTCTGTGATTCATCATTATTGTTTCATTTTCATTAAACTGAAAAAAGCTATTTCGGCATCTGCTGGGAAGTGTGTAATTGATCAGATGAATAAAACACTAAATGTTGCACTTGTCCCTCTACATCTGTTAAAACAGGTAAATGCACAGTAGTATGAATGGTAGTAAATGGAGAAGTGCTTGCACTGGTACTTGTTTGAGTAGCATATATGTAGTACTCAGAACTGCGATGAAAAACATTCTGGAGTGCCTCTTTTACTGAAAGCGCTTTGATTCTCCATTCAAACAGACCTAATCCACACAATGCAGCTACATAGATCTACTGTGTGCTGCACAGATGTTTGACCTTGGCTTTGTCTCTTCGCTCAGGTATGCGTATCCTTGTGACCCTGCTGTTGGACACCTTGCCTATGCTGGGTAATGTACTGCTGCTGTGCTTCTTCGTCTTCTTCATATTTGGCATAGTGGGCGTCCAGCTGTGGTCTGGCCTGCTCAGAAACCGCTGCTTCGTCGAAGACAACTTCTCCTTGTGAGTACCATGCTTTGCATTTGTACTGTACTAGTGTGTGCATTGTCTATTTTCAGTTCAATTTAATTCAGTTAAATTGTATTTATATAGTACAAAATCACAACAACGGTTCCCTCAAGGCATTAGACAAATTTAGGCGACTGTTGCTGTGATTTGGCACTATATAAATACAATTGAACTGAATCGATTTGAATTGAATTGCACTGAACCCAACTGCATTGAATGGAATTTGGACAAGAACGCACCAAAGGCATTTTATATTATAAAGGAAAAGACCCTACAATAATACAGAGAAAACCTCAACAATCAAACGACCCTCTACGTGCAAGCACTTGGCGACAGTGGGAAGGAAAAACTCCCTTTTAATCCATTGTGTTCCATTTTATATCGATTTAAAATTATGGATTCAAATCTTATACCACATTTGACCATTTGCAGCATGCAAGACAGCAGTTGAGTACTAAAGTAGTACTAAATTCCTCTATAGAGAACAGTAGTGATTATTTAAGTAGTAGTATAATTAATTAATTAATTGTTAAAAAATGAATTGTTTTTCCCCAGACAAGTAGCCACGCTTTCTATTACATCTTTAATAGACAGAACTAATGTTTCAAGCCACAAAATTAACACCAAAAGACACCAAAACATTTAGTATGAATATTTTAAAATGATCAAAACAAACTGTAAATGATACAGATTAATAATCAGTTATTAACAGGTTAATAATGGATATTTATACTCAATAAGAAAGAACCATTAGTCATCAGTTTTCTCAACCTCTTATCCATCTAGATTTGTAGGGAGTGGAAGAAATGGGGTAAGTGTTGCTGATTTAAACCCTGTGGTTCACAGAATTGTTTTTTTTTTCTGTGAACTACCAGAGTTAACCACTTTCTCTCAATAACTCAAAGTTCCACAAGCTGGAAAGATTTCTTTATGTGTTTATTATTTTCTTGAAAAGTGATATGATTGTGGCAGCATAAGTCTGCAGGAGGTCATAATCAATCTAAGGAGTGAACTTTGACTGAGCATCCCAAACTAGGTCATGCATTGAAATCAAAAGGTCTGTGATCATAAAATCTCATCACATTGATGAATGGGATAGACAAGCCTGGGAATAATGAGAAAGACCTCATGTGGACCAGGCATATAGAACATGGAAACCAATGACTTATTCATAGTCCCTGTATCTTCCTGCCCTCATCTTTCCCTGCTGGATGTATAACTCCTCACAGCTATAATTGAAGTTCATGAATAATGGCTTTGCTATGTAGGCATTTTTCTCTCTCTCTCTCTCTCTCTCACTCGCTCTCTTTTTCTCATCATCATTGTCAACTTTTAGACATTCTTCTCGTACCTGGAAAATCGTTATCGTTGTGATAGAAAAATGGCACCTAAGCCATTTTTTAATGACCAAAGTCATAAACATATCTGTTTTAATGCTTGCATCCATTTCTCTTGAACACATATCACTGGTACATATTTTAGTGCATCAGCACAGGCTGTTAGCTTGGTTGACAGTAACCCTTTATTAGTCTGATTGAGAATATTGAAGTGGACCCATGTATCATGTTAGGGTGTGATAAATCGACCGAACAACATACTGAGCTCATCAGAGCAATAAGTGCTCCTGTAGATCATCCCAAAGTGGGAAACAGCTTTTAAGAATATATAAATAAGAGAGTGTGGATAAGTGGATAAGTAGTCACATAAAACATGTGACGCTACAGTGCAATTAATAAAACCTGCCAGCTGAATGTGTGTTGACAGACGAGCCAGATACTACAGAGTCACCAGACACACACCAGTTAGACAGACAGGCGAGTATTCTGCAACAGATATGGCGAGATGTGTTATAGCAGGCAAATACTCTTGTATATCCAATTCCTCCAGTACACACAGGGTCCTCCCTGGGTATTTGGCCCTGGGTTTTTCAAAAACAATTATTGCTAGCCTCACTGATTAGTTACTCCAATCTGTTTGCACAAGTGTTAATCAGTGGAATCAGCTGCTGTAGTGTTTGCATGGATTTAAAACCTGCAGACTTTGGGATTTTGAAGTTGATCGACTTAAAATTGTGCTGAGTTTATAATAAAGTCTAAAAGGAACACCATTAGGAAAATTAAAAATGTCCCACGAATTATGACAATAAATGCAGCCTGCAGTTGAATACATGTGAAAAAGACTATTCCCTGAGGAAAGACATCACAGGGCTTTTTTTTTTCTTGGAAAAATTTAAGGTCACATATTTAAGCTGAAATATTTCCTTGAGCCAGGCTGTTTTGCAACATGCAGCTGCTCAAATTTATGCATTACTTTTAAGATGATAATTCATTTGGAATCATTTATAATTTATATAACTTATTTGCCTCAGTTTTTTGAGGTCCAGTCATTTAGTATGAGATTTTCTAACTTTTGAAAAAAGAAAAAACATGGTTTTACTCTCATTAATAAAAAAAAGTTCAGTACTTTTGTAGTATTGTTTCTACAACCCTACTTTGTCTGCTATTTCTATATAGGTCTATCTATTTTATATATCATCAACCTGGTCTTACTTTTTGTTAGATTTAGTGTTTAGTTCAGGTAAATTGATTATATTGGGTAACTTTAACATTCATGTAGATGCTGATGCTAACAGCCTTGATTCATTAAACTGTTACACTTTATTGGGTTTTTTCAAAGTGAAAATAACCCAACTCATTGTTTTAATCACACTCTGGATCTCACCAAGAGTGTGATTAAAACATATGGCATGCAAACGTGGAAAAAATCTCCTAAAAACCCATTTTTGTCTAAGCATTTTTTGATAACATTTAAATGTAAAATAATGGATTACACTGCACTGGGAAATACATTTCATTACAGTAGATAATACAATAGTCTTTCTGAAAGTGTGGTAACTGAGTTTATGGAAGCAATTCCTCCAGTGTTATTGTCCCCAGTGCTGTGTGCCAACACTTCTAAATTTGGAAAAAACTGGGGTTATTGTACTCGGCCCTCTCAGAAACATGGCATCTTACCAGGTACTTACTCTTAATGGCATTTCTTTAGCCCTCAGTAAACTTGATGAAATCTTGAGTTATGTTTGAACAGGATGTGTCCTTCAGTGCGCACATTAAACAAATATGTAGGACTTCCTTTATTCATTGGCACATATCTTTTAATTTAAAAAAAAATCTAGTTTCAGAGTGATGCTGAAAGAATAGTTGATGCATTTATTACTTTTAGGATGGACTATTGTAATTCATCTTTAATGGCTCTAAAATCTCCCTGAAAACCATTGTGCTGATCCAGAATTCTGCAGTAAAAGTATTAACAGTGAGAGTAAAGGCTATATTCTGCCCATATTAGGCTCTCTTCATTGTTACCTGTTAAATCCAGAACTGACTTTGAAATCCTTTTCCTCAAATACAAGGTTTTGGATAATCAAGCCCCATCATATGTTAAAAATTGAATAGTACCGTAACATCCTTATCTGACACATCACTCTCAGATTGTAGGGTTTCTTGTGGTTTGCTTATTTATAGTTTATAGTTAGGGCTGGATCAGATGGCCATATCCTAGTTATGCTGCAAAGCCTGAAGGCTTCTCATGATACACTCTTTCTTTTTCACTCAGCTCTTTTCACTCTCCATATACTTATAGACCACTATTGCATTTAGAAGTTTAAACCAACATTAGTAATTATTAAAATATGGTTCTCTTCCATAGAGTGTGTTTTGTCCTGTCTCCCTCTGCTCTCTTCTCTTTCTCTTCAATCCCAAGTGGTTGCACCAGATAGCTGCAGTTCCCTGACCCTGATTCTGGATCATTTGATTGCTGAGGTTTTGTTGTGGTCTGTCTGATGTTGTACGGTCTTTGACCAATTCACTGCCATTTTAATTTATTGATTAGTTTTCAGAACATCTTTCTGTGAGTTAATGTAGTCTGGGGGAAGTCCATACTAATATTTCCCCTTCTTCCTCCTGCAAGTCCTCTGTCTGTGGAGCTGGGAAAGTACTACCACACTGAAAATGACGATGAGAACCCCTTCATCTGCTCTCAACCCAGAGAGAACGGCATGAGGGACTGTAGCTTGATTCCCAAGCTGTATGAGGAGGGGGGCCTGGAGTGCACCCTGGATATTGACTCTTATAACAGTACTGACAACACGACCTGTGTCAACTGGAACCAGTATTATACCAACTGCTCTGCTGGTCTGATCAACCCCTTCAAGGGAGCCATCAACTTTGATAACATCTGCTATGCTTGGATTGCCATCTTTCAGGTAGGGCAAATGGTCGGATTTGAAGATGCCAAAATAAATCGGCAGTTTATCTACAGTACGTACAGTATGATTTGGCCAATGCACAATCCTGTAATCCAAAATCGAGATGAAAAGGGAGAAATGGAGCCTAATTACCCCAGGGCTAGTCTATCAGAGAAAGAGGGTTTAGAGGATTAGCAGGTCACCAACACCACACCACCAGACTGCAGCTTATTTTTTCCACACCATTTCTTTGCTATCTTCACATCATCTGAATAGCCTTTTGTTGGAGTATTCAGTCACAGATGTCTTGCTGGGACGGGATTTCTCCCAGAAATGTGGCTGGTTAGCCTGCGTGGGGTAGATTGGTTGGGGGGATTACTCTTATGCTGAGTGCTGGTATTTATAGCACCGGGAAATATGTCCTCTTTCAAGTTCTATTTTTAAATTCCATTCGGTATTTGGTTTCTTTCTTCTTTCTTTCTTGTTTGTACTTAACTCCTGGTGTTCATTTTTAGGTGATTACTCTGGAAGGCTGGGTGGATATCATGTACTTTGTGATGGATGCTCACTCCTTCTACAACTTCATCTACTTCATCCTGCTCATCATTGTAAGTATGTCTGCACATGACTGAAGAAGAGGGTCGACTGGGGGATGGGTGTGTGAGCATCCACTGATCGTGTGTGAACATAGACTGTACACAAGATGGACATAAGTACTGTGATATAACCCAATAGTTTCTACATTTTGCATTTTAAGCCTCAATATTAGAATTTTTGCAGCTGCTACCATATTTGGACAAGAGGGTGGGGTGCTAAGATATTAGCTAATAGTTAGCAAGCTTGGTAATCTCTATCCACAAACTGTACAAGTGCAGACAGATACTATGTAACATACCAGAAAAAGCCCCAACAGCATAACATTAAGCAGTGGTCTAGCTGAATTATTCAGATTAGCAACGCTAATTGCTAATGCCAACAGCTGCCTGGGTCAACACATCTTTCAAACAAAGTTGTCTCTGTAGTCTTCATTTTTCAGACCTGAGTAACAATATCATCTCCCCTTCTTTCTCCTTAGATTGGCTCCTTCTTCATGATCAACCTGTGCCTGGTGGTCATTGCCACTCAGTTCTCAGAGACCAAGCAGAGGGAGAGCCAGCTGATGAAGGAACAACGCGTGCGCTTCATGTCCAATGCCAGCACTCTGGCATCCCTCTCTGAGCCAGGCTCCTGCTATGACGAGCTCCTCAAGTACTTGGTTCACATCATCCGCAAGGGGGCCAAGCAAGTGGCCCATATCTGCAGGCTCTTGGCCCGTCGTGCTGGGCTCCACATTGCTGCCTCGCCCCCAGCCACAGATATCCAACGCAGCCACAGCCAGAGGAGAAGGAGAAAGACCTCCAGGCAGGGGTCTGTGTCGGTTCATCACATAATGCACCATCATCACCAGCACCATCACCACCACTACCATCTAGGGAATGGTAGTGTGAGGGGAGGAGGAAGCACCAGATGTTTGGACAGTAGGGAGGTAGAAGGCGGGTCTCATAACAACAACAGGGGGACTCTCATAGCAAACACTGGAAGTGGGCATCTTGCCGTGGCGCCACCCTCTTCAGTGACAGCAGCAACTTCTGATATGAACCTTGCGATTTTGTCCAGTCCTGCTGCTGATTCATCCTCAGTTTGCAGTGTTTTCAACACCAACTCTGGAATTGCTCCAGGCTTCTTCTCCTTGGCTCCGGCTCCCAAGTGCAGGGCCATTAAAAGGAACTCTGTGCCCTTTGCTGCTCCAGGGCCTAAGAACTACCCCACCCTTCAAGCTCGGGCTCTGGCTGAGTCTAGACGAGGGAGCATGGCAGCTAGCACCCTGACGAACATCAACCTTAATATTCCACCAATGCCTCTGGAGAGACAGCCATCGAGTCTGGTGGACCCACTCAGTCCAACAGGTAGACACACAATGAGCCAGCAGATGCATTCTTGTGTGTTAACTGAGCTGAACTGGAGAAAAAAAATAGAATATCCACAGGCTTAGATTTACTTGGGTGGGCTACCCTGGTATATGACTGGCTGACCAAGTACAAGTGATAAGTTTAAGTGATTAGATTTGATATGAGAGAATGTCATTCTAATTGATTTACTAGTGGATAATCTTCTCACTCTTATTTTGACAGTTTAGTTACTCCTAACCATCTAACCCTGGCGCTTCATGTGTTTTCCCTACAACCTGGCTCACTAGACAGGTTGCTATTGTGGCGGTCCATGATGTCACTCAGCTGATATCCACAGAGAGGATATGATCCCAAGGTCTCACATGGTTGGATTACACCATCATGTTCTGCAGCTGGTAAATGGTAGCTCTTCTGCTCTGCACCCTGTGAGTTCGGCATAGCTGCACACAAACCAGTTGTCAACTTGCAAGTTGTATTTAGAGAGGCCATCCTGTTTGCAGTGGTCTTCCAGAGCAGAACAAATTCTACAATTGCCAGCTGTAGGCCATGATAGTGAAGTTGTAGTATGTCTGACCATGGATAAGATCCCTTTTGGGGTAGCAGCTGAATGATTTGGAGGACAACAGTAACCTGGCCAGGGAGCCAGCTGGCAGAGAAAACATAAAAGGCCAGGACTGGCAAGCAAGTGAACAAAATAAGAGTCAGGGGATGGTCCAACAGTAAATCGATCACAGATGACACAGTTCTCTCAGACAGATAGAAAGAATTCAAAATATGCTAAAATGAATCATCACATACTGTATTTGGGGTGCCATTCATATACCTGGGAAGCCTGCCCAAGAAGAGTCTTTGTGTGGGAAACACTGCTATCTCATTTACTCAGCCAGTGTTTAATTTCCATATTGGTGTTGAAGGAAATGATGTAACACACCAGTGGTTGTGTTCCTTTAACTGCAATCACGTATTTGGCGCTGTGCAGTATTGATTTGTACTGACTAAGCCTTGAGCTACAACACTGTCCAGAAAGAGATTTTTGCTTTTTTCATGACAGGCAGATAGAGTGCTAATTAGAGTCAATAAATGTTAATGCCTCATGTCCAGCCAACTTTTTTTGCCCCTTGGTCAACTTTTAAAAAATGTCTTAGGCCAAACAAAACTCAGTCAAGGTCTCTTCAGGTTGTACAGGTGGTGGAAAAAGTTGACTGGTGGCCAGAGAATCTGTGGAGACGAGGCATTAGTCATACAACAGACACTGCCCATCACCGTCAAACACACTTTTCCTGACACACATGCAACTGTCTAAAAACGCTCCCATTCACAACTGGCCTCTTTCATTGGATCTGACAATTTGTCTAAACCACTTCATTTATGTAATTTGTCAAAATCATGCTAATTCCACTGCAGTACCCTTCTCTCTATCTCAGCTTCTCCATCTGACCTTTTTCACTCCGTTGCAGCCCAGCTCTCCTGCCAGCTGTCAGCCCGTGACCTCAGCACTACCAGCAGTGCCATGGACACAGCCGCTTTGACACTAGACCCTGAGAGCTGCCCCTACTGTGCCAAGGCCCTGGCCAACGAATCGGAGGGCGGGACCGAGGGCAACGAGACACCTGGCGACTCAGATAGTGATGGGGTATACGAGTTCACTCAGGACCTCCACCACAGGGACAGAAGAGACAGCCGGCAGCCCAAAAGGAAGCACCGAAGGCTGGGGAAAACAGCCGCCAAGGTTGTTCACTTCTGGAGGCTGGTGTGCGACACGTTCCGGAAGATTGTGGACAGCAAGTACTTTGGCCGAGGGATTATGATCGCGATTCTGATCAATACTCTGAGCATGGGAATCGAGTACCATGAGCAGGTTAGTTAATGTGTGTTTCTCTTTAACAAAAGGATGTGCAGTTGCCATTCTGTGATATTTTGCCTTGAAAAATTTGTCTCTGGAAATGTGAAGTAGCCTGATGCGTAATGGTCACGCAGATAGAGAACGATTGTAGGAAAGTATTAGTTTGACTTGTACATCCTGTATGTGTGCGTGTGTCATTCTGTGCGATTTTGCAAGCAACACCGCTCCCACAGGCCCAACTGGTATTCCTGATGTCTCTCTCTGGTCTCATTTGTTTACATGAGCATAATTACAGCCATGTGAGAGAGAAAACGGAAAGAGACAGAGCGAGAGAGGGAGGAAAGTAAAGGGGTGATTTAACGGGTAGGGAAGGCCCAGCAACATCTGACGTCAGTCAGTCACTCTTTCCCTATCAATCTGCTGTTTGGTTGTTTTTATCCCTGTGCTGCTGTCTCTTTGACCCAATTTACACCTGATATTCACATGCAATGTGCGCTAGTGATAGCTAGTCTGGATTAGGAATAATGCATGCTAATGTAATGTGTAAATACATCCTACATGCTCGGAAGACCACATCTGGATAGGGTCCGACATTCAGTATGATCAGATGTTGCCCAGGTGTCAATCCAGTCTGTTTTAAGTTTATGTGAGGAAAAAAAAGAAAAGAAAATCTGCTGAACAGAATGAGTGGTCACACTGAGCTCACTCATTCTTTCTTAAGCTCTGTTAATTTTACAGTCAATCTTTTCATTGTCAAAGGAAAGTATGCAGTACGTAAAGTGCTTTTTTTTACATCTCCACCCAGCTATGTGTATATATATTAATGCAGCAGTACTGCAGACTTTTATTGGCATTGATACTGTATGTCTGTTAGTAATGATGTAACTGATCCTCTTTTTCTATGTCAGTATAAAATTTGATCTTTCGCAGACAATTTCTCTAAGTGGAGTCTATTGATTTCTATTGAGGTTACAGAGTTTAAAAGAGGAAACAGGAAAATACTCCTACTGGTTCTTTGTATTGGCACAGTGCATCCTGAAAGTATTCACAGAGCATCATTTGTTCCACATTTTATCATGTTGCAGCCTTATTCCAAAGTGGATTCAATTCATTTTTCACCTCAAATTTCTACATTCAATACCCCATAATGAGAAAGCAAAAAAGTTTGCCTGAAATTCTTTAAAATATATTAAAAATATATAAAAAATATAACATGTACATAAGTATTTACAGCCTTTGCCATGGCACTCAAAAGTGAGCTCAGGTGTATCCTGTTTCCACTGATCATCTGTCAGATGTTTCTACAACTTGATTGGCGTCCACCTGTGGTAAAGTCAGTTGATTGGACATGATTTGGAAAGGCACACACCTGTCTATATAAGATCCCAGTGCATGTCAGAGCACAAACTAAGCCATGAAGTCCAAAGAATTGTCCGTTAGACCTCTGAGACAGGATTGTAACGAGGCACAGATGTGGGAAAGGGTATGGAAAAATTTCTGCAGCATTGGAGGTCCAAATGAGCACAATATCCTCCATCATCCGTTAAATGGAAGAAGTTTGGAACGACCAGGACTCTTCCAAGAGCTGGCCGCCCAGCCAATCTGAGCAATTGATGTAGAGGGGCCTTAGTCAGGGAGGTGACCAAGAACCCGATGGTCACTCTGACAGAGCTCCAGTGTTGCTGTGGAGAGAGGAGAACCTTACAGAAGGACGACCATTTCTGCAGCACTTTACCAATCAGGCCTGCGTGGTAGAATCCCTTGAGTTAGGTGCCTTTTTTCTGCTTGAATGGTTTATTGTTGAGTGGCTTAACAAACAAAAACAGCCTTCTGAATTCTTAAAATTATTTCAAGCAAACTATAAAGAAATGAGAGGTGGCTCAAGACTTGCGCACAGTATTGTATGTTCCGTTTATTTATTCATGTCATTTATGTTTTGATCATTTTTGCCTTACCAAAGCTTTACTAATAAACACATTTTATCCCCCTAAAATTAAAGTTCATTAAAAAGAGAAATTAAATTAAAAAACAGTACAGCTTTAATGGCTTTTTCATATGCATACATATACACATACAAATTGTACTCTTTATACATGAGAGGAAAAAAAAACACCTGTACAAACTGGTGTCTAATAATTTGCATGACTAAAAAATATGTCAGTAATTTACATTGCTTTCACTACAGTTTCTCTAGTGTTGAGAATTTAAACTCCTGCTATAATTAGAAGTAATTTCCAGGGTCAAGAAGTATGTCATGTTTATTTTCCAAGCAAATTCCCTCGAAATTACAGATTTGGTAGCATCATGAATCTCATTAAAACATCTGTTTCCATTCTTCATCAGTTATTTTCTTTGCCAACTACATACAGGAACAGTACATTTCCTTCAAAAGGTATTTGGCAAAGCAAAATGCTAGTCCTGTATATTAGTTGCATAAGCTTTCATAATTTGCAATTCAATTTCTAGTAAAATGGAAAAAAAAAAGTTGTCCTGTGGTGCGTTTTTTTTTTCCTCCTCTGATGTACTCATGAGTATTGTTTTTTTTTATAGAGGACACAAAGCAGTTTGCCAAGTGCAGCTTTCAGGTTTGGGGTATGTATTGTGTTTGAGGCTATTGTGTTGGGTTATGTTTTTGGCACGTGCGGTTTTGGTGTAAAGTTATATAACACTAGGGACACAAGTATTGTGTTTACATGTGTGTGTGTGTGTGTGTGTGTGTGTGTGTGTGTGTGTGTGTGTGTGTGTGTGTGTGTGTGTGTGTGTGTTGTATGGAGTAATGGGACTCATCCATATTGCAAGCTGACATTATCCTAATTCTATTTCATCTGACTTGTTGGTTCTAGAGGAGAGGTCATCATAGTGCCAAAGTCTTCAGGAGCTGGATCATCAGGGCATTGTGGACGCTTTATAAAATATAATGGGAGCACGTCTAGTAATTAGAAAACACTTCCACTAAAGGCCAGAAAACATCAAGATGAGCATCACAGTCAGCTGCAGCTGAGATATTGCACCAAAGTGCCAGAGTAACACAGGACTTGCCATCCCAAGAGCTACACTTGAGGTTTGGCTAAAAAAAGAACAGTCATAATTAAAGTGGCACAAGGCCAAATGTCCTGACTTTTTGTGGCAAAAATGTCAGCCTTAATAATGCGGCTAGATCCAATGTAGTCACAAGCTAATTATGGTGAACTTTGTGTTTAAACAAATGCACTTTTGCCAGCCACACGTGGGTACAGTGAATTATTTTGGTATTCAAATTAAGACAAAACCGAAGATTACTTGTAGACTTTTGCTTTTGAGCTCTATGTTGTCTACAGTAAGTGTGATGAATGAACGTTGAGAGGCAAGGTTCCAATTAGTGCAGGCAGAGGATTTGGTGAAGCCCAAGTTTTGTTATTTTTATTTATCAAAGCTTAATTTTACAAGCCTAACATGGTAAATCTGTGGCATCTACCAGCAGCAAAGCAAACAAACCCCCCTTTTTTTATATTCCATAATAATCAATTACATTTGTGGTTAATATTGTCTCTTTATCTTACATCATCAGTAGCTGCTCAAGTGCCTGGAAGACAGAATGACACCAATACTTAAAACGTTTAGAAATGAATATTTATTAATCGTTATATTTAAAAGTTCTCATTTATAAGCATCTTTATTAATGTGAAAATGTTTTCCTAAAGTGCAGAGCGCTATGTGCAAATGTGCGCAGAAAAGCATGCACCGTTACCTAAAACAAAGGTGCAAATTAGTCCAAGCAAGTAATGCAACACCTCTTAATTACAGTGTGAATCAGAACTTCTCACTAAGAATGTATTAACTTGTGATACAACAAGCAATCAACAAATCTTCTTTACTTCCACTTTAAATGAAGCCTCAAGTACATTTAAGTCACATATAATTACTGAAGTGTCCCTGTACAACACCGACGCATGTTAATGTTCCATTGTTTTTTTCTTTTTCACTGAAGCTGTCGTCAACTGAAACTGAACTTGTAACTAACTGAAACACATCAGACTCCCCCCGAGTGCGTTTCTTAACTGTGGCTGGCTTTACACTCAAAGAATATTAATAGAATTTCAGTAGAGATTCAGATCTAATGCACTCTGGCAGCAGTGTATCAAATTGACGATCAATAAGTTCAAGTTGCACATCGCTCGGAGCCTAGCCATATCACAAGCGAGGGGAAATAAGATCCAAAAGCATGTTCCTTTCTGACGCTTTTAAAATCTTCAATTCATCTCGGAAAACGTCCCATGCAGGGTGTGCATTTTCCATGTTTATCTCCAGCAGTGGTAAGAAAAAAGCTCAACACAGAAGCTTTCCGATGAAGGCTTTAGCTTAGCTGTGCAATCAAAAGAAAATAAAAAAAAATTACAAATGCCCTTGATTTACGATATACAGCCTAGTTTGATAAAATGCTGTCAGAAAGTGAATTCTGGGATTTTCCGTCATTGGATAAGTGCAGCAGTTCAACATCCCCGATGCTGATGCAGCTGTGCGATGAGCCCTGTTTGCATGTTTACCATCTTTCAGCAATGCTGCGCACTGCTCTCCTCTTAATGAAATTTAAAAATATCAATCACATGGTTAATTTAATTTTCAGCAATAATGAACTGCTTCATATAACAGAAAGTGAAAACAATTCTGTTTTTGGTTAATTTAAGCTATTTAATAAAGCCACTTTTAGAGAGCGAGAGAAAGACGTAAATGAAGAAGCGGCACATTTTTGTTAAAGAGAAATCATGGCAAAAATAATTTTCTTGTGAAGTGTCCTATTTTCAGTGTCAACCTGGCAACCGCTGATTGCACAGTCATGCTTTATGCTTTCAAAATAAGTCATGATTGATTTCAAACATGAGCAGGTACTTCAGAATTTATGAAGTTTTTTTTTTTTCTGGCATTCTGTCTATAACGGACACACATGGACTAATTTTGATTTTGATTGGTTTTGACCTTGTTCAGCAGATAAGATGTGTTCTCCAGCCAGATGTGGCCTGGGAGCTGTTCAGCGGCCAGGACGATGCAGAATGTGCTCAACAGCAAAAATGTAAACCAAAACTCAACACTTCCCAGAGTGTGATCACAGGGGAAGTGCCTCTCTCCTACTCAGCTGCAAAGCCAAACTGTGTGAGCAACATGGGAAAGAGCTCAAAGGATGAGAAGAGCATTACATCAGATAATGCTGGGGAAACTCTGCCTGCAGCTATTTTCATATTTATGTCATGAACTGTAAAATTTCAGGCATGTTAAACAAGGGCAGCCCATGCCCTTTGTCCTAAACACAAGCTCATTTGGAGGAGATGTGTGTGTTCGGTAGCAAAACTGTGAATTGTGTTCTTCAGCTAATTCTTAGCATTCAGCATCAGCTAATTTAGTTTAGCATAAGCTAACTTTCTGCTTGTGCAAGAGGCAAGAGCAGGATTCAAAGAGAGCAATAATTGGCACAATTCACTTTTTGTATTGGAAAATGCACTCACCGTTATCAGGTATATCCTGCTAGTACTGGGTCGGACTCTCTTTTGCCTTCAGAACAGCCCTTCAGTCTTAATGGCACAGATTTAACAAGGTGCTGGAAACAATCCTCAGAGATTTTAGTCCATATTGACACCATGGCATCACACAAAAAGTGCAGATTTGTTGGTGCGAATCTTCCATTCTACCACATCCCAAAGGTCAACTATTGGATTGAGATCTGGTGACTGTGGAGACCATTTGAGTATGATGAGCAAATCAGTTTGAGATGATTTGTGACAAGGAGCGTTATCTGGCTTGAAGCAACCATCAGATGATGGGTACACTGGAGTCAAAAAGCAGTGGACATAGTCAGCAACAATACTCATACAAGCTGTGGTTTTTGTAGCGGCAATCTTCGGCCCTTCTTTGCCGCTTCTGCAGGACGTAAAGTTTGCGACTCGTGTTTTTCTTAGTTCACTCGTATGCCTTTCGGTAGCAAAAAACGAGGCAAATGTAAAAAAGGAAAAACATTTATTTACTCCACACAAAACCGAAAACTACAAAATAAATGTCTCCGGTTGGAGCTCCGTTTACATTTCTATGATATTATATCTAAAACAACTATAAACAGCGACAGTCAGAAAACTGTTGCTCCACGTCCATAACAAAATACTTAAATATGGCCCGATGTATTTGAGTAAAATATTGGCCTGAATTGTCTAAGCTCTAATAGTTTTTACAGATGCTAGTACTGAGGGGCTCAGTGTGTGCCGAGAAAACATCCCCCACACCTCCAGCAACACCCTGAACTGTCATTATGGAGCCTGCTTTCATGTTGTTTACTCCAGATTCTGACCCTGCCAACTGAATGTCACAGCAAAACATCGAGACTCCTCAGACCGGGCAACATTTTTCCAATCTCTTTATTGTCCAGTTATTGTGAGCCCGTGCAAACTGCAGCCTCGGTTTCCTGTTCTTGGCTGACATGAGTTGAAGACTGATCGTTCTCCTCTGACCGCTGGCATCAGCAAGACATTTTCATGCAGAGATCTGTGGCTCACGCGACGTTTTCTCTTTTTCACACCATTCTCTGCAAACCCTAGAGATAGTTTCTTTTGGGAAAAGCAGTTTGTGAAACCAAGATCAGCTTGTCTGTTGCCAAAAACCATGCCACGTTCAAAGACACTTAATTCGCCTTGAATCACCATTCTGGTTCTCAGTTTGGACTTTATCAAGACATCTTGGCTATGCCTGCATTCCTAAATACACTGAATTGCTGCCATGTGATTGTCTGAGTTGATGTTGATGCTAAGGAGCGTTTGAACAGGTGTACGTAAAACAGTGGCTGATTATACATTGTCATAATTTGTGTTTTTTTAAAAACCGTGTGTAGAAATTCAGCTGAAATTTAATTTTTACATGTCTAAAATTTATAGAATTTAGATTTTGGTCTTTTGAATGTCTGTCTGTGTCCATGTTTGTGAGTTTGGTTGATGATGATGATGAGTCCGTGTGAACGGTGGAGAACTCCAGCAGACTTGCATATTTGTTGTTGCTTGAAAAGTGATGGCCTAGCTAACACTTTATCTAACGCTCTAGTTCCTTATCAACACGTGCACTGGTGGCTTTAACCAAAATATTCATACGCTTGATAAGAATGAAGCTGTAACTGTACAGATCTCTAATCCTGTACCATTGAAATGGATTGGCAGAAGGCCCGGTTATTCTCCAATCGACCAAAGTCTGTGCGATCGACACTGAGTCAAATCAAATGTGCATATAAACCCACCAAGCACTTTATTAGGAGCAACTGCACACCTCCTTTTTCATGGATTTAAGCAATCAGCCGCTCATGTGGCAACAGTGAAATGCAGGCAAACATAAGAACAGAGAAGAAATGCACACTCTGGGAATATGGCTGTGGCATGATTGATGCAAAGTTTACTCAGAAACTTGAGAAAAATGAAAAACTGGTAGTAACTCAGATCACCACTCTGTACATCTGTGAACGGAAAAATATCTCAGAATCCATATCACGTCCAGCCTCGAGGCAGATTGGCTACACTATCAGAAGACGACGTCATGTTCCGCTTCTTTCAGCCAAGAACAGAAATGTGAAGCCGTTTTGGGCACGGGCTCACCAACACTGGACAGTTGAAGGCTGGAAAAATGCACCCCGGTCTGTTCTCAATTTCTGCTGAGGCACAGAGGTAGCATGTTCATAATTCAGGCCCCTTTGATACAAATCAATCATTGCTTGAGTGTTGTAGCCTTTCCGACTTTTGTCAGCATTCCTTTATGGCCACAACATACCAAATATGTAATAAACTTTTCCAGCCTAATAAATGACTATGTCACAAACCTCTGATGTCATGTGGAATTAAATGGACTTCAGTGGCCATCCCGCTCTCCAGATCTGAATCCGGCAACACATGTGACTTATTCCGTTGTTATAGGCAGCACAGACATGTGGAGAACTATGAGGTCAGCCATGACCTTATTAGGTGGCTGGTGTAATAAGTAGTCCTCAACCTTATATACGATGACATTCCAAATCTATTTTACATTTCCATATGAATAATATTGCTTAGCGTGTGTACCAGTGTAATAATGTCTAGACTCTGTGTATGCGGGTGTGTGGCCAGGATGGATGACCTCAGTTGTTTTAGGAGGACAGGGGGTGATGCCGGGCATTAAACACGCACACACACATCCTGACAGAATCTCACACCACAGCTGCCCAGTTAGTTTTGGCTGATGTGACAGGAATTAGGGTGTGTGTGTGTGTGTGTATGAAGAGTTTGGCTAAGCAGCAGCAGCAGTGGCTTTAAAATAGTGCCAGACTTGCAGTTTATGTGTATGTGCACACACAAACATATACACACTTTGAACAAAGTAGGTCAGGGCTAATTTGTGTGACATAGACAAGGCTGAGATATATGCATTTATAGCCCATCACTCTATCAGTTTCACTTTTTCTGTTTTTGCCATGTGTAAGTTAACACGGGGTATACATTACAATGTAATGTGTTCGATGGGACGAAAAACTCAGCATCTAAAAATTTGATAAGATAAAAATATGATATGACATAAATAAAATAGGGTGGCACGGTGGTTAGCACTGTTGCCTCACAGCAAGAAGGTTCTGAGTTCAATTCCACCATCAGGCCGGGGTCTTTCTGCATGTTCTCCCTGTGTTTGCGTGGGTTCACGCCGGGTACTCTGGCTTTCTCCCACAGTCCAAAGACATGCAGTTAGTGGGGACAGGTTAATTGAAAACTCTAAATTGCCCATAGGTGTGAGTGCGAATGGTTGTTTGTATGTGACAGACTGGTGACCTGTCCAGGGTGTACCCTGCCTCTTGCCCTAAGACAGCTGGGATAGGCTCCAG